>JARFOC010001324.1:35065-87012 GCA_031763485.1 Osmoderma eremita
TTATCTTAAAAACGCATCATTCAATTGCTTTTTTCTCAATTGCACCTTAATCAACACTGAAAACACTGAATCATTGCGAATTTAACCGAATCTGTAGCATTAATAATAAGAAAGTTAGCAATAGTGCTCCGAAATTTTTGAACACCTTGTATACACTGTATAATAAATAAGTTTATAAGGTTGACAAATGGTATTTTATTAATCTCTAAATGAAGTTACATTCTAAAAAGTGGGCACTTATACGCGATAATTATTTTAGAACGGAGGGACTACTTCCATAACGAGTCCATGAGTTTTCATAACCTAAAGCCACTAATTCTAGACATTTGACGTCAATCGCGGACTGTATTTGGCTAGATATACACGCGTATTTACACATGCTACAAATATTCACATATGCTGGTTTGGTTAAATTTCGAGACGGCAATAATTCAAATCACGTCAACGCGTGTTTTACCGTTTGTGATGTGCGAACCCGGTTGCGGCGGAGTTAGGTCATTAAAATTACAATTAAACGTAACGTATGCGCGTGTAACGGACAGGTCAAAAATAAATACCCATAATGCTATTTATTCCGTTTTCCAATGTTGACGAGTGAGTTAATGCATTTCTTAAAATAACATTAATTTCGGATTGTGTCATATGTTGTTAAGTGTTGTTATTCCGGCGGTTTATTTTGCTTCGTTCCTTGAACGGGATTTCTATCGGGTGGCGACGTCTTGTGACAGCCCGGTGACGACGTTGAGCAGGTGTCGAAAAGACGCACCCGCGGCGCCAACGTTTGTAAACAAGGCGCTACCTACATGCATTAAGATTACTGTTTTGACTACTGGACCGGGGAGAAAGTTCGTTGCTCTTCAGTCGGTACACATTAATAAGACAAACGTACATGAGATATTAGTTCCTACGTTTCGCAATTTGTCTACGCTTTCGATTTCAATGCGCATACATATGGAAATAATCAACTGGTTTCGAAGAGGTGCTTAAAGTGTGCCCTAAATACTAGTATTAAAACAAGCTTGTATTCTAAAATTTCCTTTGTAGCAGTATAATATAATAATGTTTTACGTTAGCATACGAGGATTGAAAAATCCACTCAACTATGCTGAAATATTCAATTACCTCAATTACGTCAATGTGATTTCTATTTAAAAGACATTTCACATTTAAAACAATTTAATAGGTATTGCAAGTAAACAGAAATTCAGTTAATTCAAATATTTATACCTTATGTCGCCGGATAAGTTTTCCAAGAAAAGGAACTGTTTATTATTATTAGTTATTAGTTACTAGATTATCAAATATAACGATGAAATATATGATAATACTTGCACGCCTGTGGTTAAAAAAAGATGCAATTAAACATTACGATGTAGGGACAACCTAGAATTTAGAGGTGTGATGCGATACAATCATTTATGCTTGTGCGGATTAGATCTACAGTAATCTGCCAGTATAATTATTAATTACTTAAACAATACGGGAATTAAATCGAAGGTGGAAAAATAGGATCCAAACATCCTGCAGAATAGTGAGTCGCCTTTTAGAACGACTTCATCAAAGATATCGAAACATACACTCCGGCAACTGTATAAACCAGGAGATATGTATATCTCTAGCAACTCCGAAGAAGCTTGTAACTCGAAATATGTATACACTGCTGGCCACGACAGAGCTTTAATTCTACTAGTAATGTAAAATATCGACATAGTTGCCACACTGTTATACTTATACATATGTATATATGAACTACTAGTACGGCGCATGAGGCCAGTATCCAACAGGCATGGAATGTATGAAGGTTGTGTGCTTGTCGAAGAAAACGCAAGGCGTATCAATAACGTGAAAAATGCGAGATATTACGTAAATAAATTGCCTTTTTGATTAATCTTTGTGTAGTGCACTAGGAAACCAAAAAAATGGACAATACTATATTTAGAGACAGCAATGCTTTTAATGCGCTTTTAATGCGCAACATCAAACTAAAAATTTAATAATAGTGGACAATGTAAAAAATAGAAACGGCATTTCTATAGAAGCTGAAATATTATCGTAAATAGGATACCAGAACACATTCGATATTGAAGTGAATGAAAAACTAATATAAGAAAATAAACGAAAATATAAAACGACCGACAACATCCTCTGCTGTACTACCAGAGCAATACCATTTAATTATCTGGACCCTCTTCTCGGTAGTGAAAATCATTCTATTATAACATTTTGACAAAGAAACCAAAATAATGAATTTAATTTAGTTGAGTAACGTCAACATAAATGGTATGCGCGAATCACCGCTGTTACGAGCATACTAAGCCAAGTGCTACAACGACAACTCCTAGTATGCTATGCACCCCATCAGCGCAGCACGACTGCATTCGGGAGATTGCGTCGATCATTCGTGATTCGCTAAATGACATCGCTGGTTGATGAAATACATTACTTATAGACGGTTTTAAAGTTTAGAAATGGCCAGCTCTGTATATGTGCAAAAATGACTAATGTATGCCAGGATGTAGGTATGCGAGATATATGAGTTATTGCATATCTTCAAAATGTTGAAATATGAATGAGTAAGTTGGCATGTTATCATTTTAAGGCCTATTCTTCAGTTGGTAATAACTAAGTAAATCTACTTGAATAATAAATTTGATAATTAATAAAGCCAACGAAATACCCTTTCGTTTGCTTAGAAACAATATCCCCTAATGTCAAAAAAGTTGCTTACTATTCTGATACCTGTGATGGTCAGAATAAAAACAACCATTGCTTTAGGTTTCTACATTTTTTAAGTCATGAAACAACGAGAAAATTAATCACTAGTTTCTTGTGAATGGATACATTCACATGCAGTGTGACACAGATGATTATGTAAGCGACGATTGGGTTAACGATAGCAAAACGACAAAACCATTTACAGTTGTTACTATGAAGGTGGTTTTTTTTTGATTTTCATAACCTTTCAGAAAAGAAAAGGTATTTTAGGAAAAGCTCTTGGAACAATCAAAAAATAACTTTTCATAGCTACCAAAGAAGCTGCTAAAAGAAGCAAATTTTAGAAAAATTAACTACAGGAGAAGAGGAGGACTTGGGAATTGTAATTAAAATTTTATTTATAAGATTTACTTATTGTTTATGTATTAACATTTGCCACCGCCCTTCCTTCTTTAATTATTCTCTATTTTTTTGCATTCGTTGACACCATTTTGATGATACACCATTTTAAAGATAGGTCACTTTTTGTAACATTGATTTCCACTTTTCTTATTTGATAAGTTTGCATGTTTTATTTAAATAAAAATTAACTTTGGTATAACATTGGTTGATCCTGTTTTTATCCCTATAATACCATAAAAAACTATTCTATAACAGTCGTAGTGAATATATGACTAACAGTAGGTCCTAGGTGAACAGTTGATTATGTCCGCTGCAGAAAAAGCTGTGTCCATGTACCAGAAAGACCACTTACATAACTTTAAGATACCTATTTAAATTCGACGATTATAAAAGAGACAGATTTCTAAAATGAATTACTGATTTTTGATATCTGGTTAAACATTAAAATCGTTCCCCTGTAAAATCATATTGATCTGTAAAACTTATTCGCGGTTGCCACAGATATTATGATTAGAAAAATGTTCTACAATCACATATCTTCTCTTGAAACATTCGACTGAATGTAAGTGTGATATCTCTTGACATCCCGTTTGATCTCCAGAAAATAGTACACTGGTAATCCATAGTATCAACTCATTGTCAGTGTCCCCGCAGAAGAGGTGGCGGTGGGAAATGATAATGCAATGCGGAGCGGTTATACGTACGAGTCTCTCTCTCTCTCTCTCTATAACTGGCGCGAATGCATGCATGTGTACGTATGTAGATATATCACTCGGAATTATACAAATGCGAACGGGATTATTAAACGAATTCGCGTATCGTGTACGCGGCAGACGGAACGCCGTCGATGTTTGAGAGCCGCTGGCCCGTCACTCACTTGTCATAGCTGACAGTGATCCGCAAATGTTTAGAGAATTTCACTTGGTCTAGATGCCACTCAATCCTGCAGCGTGAACGATCACACCGTCCTGAAAAACTTCCACCGCATATCGTATACAAAGACCGAACTAATATGTATACAATATTTGTGTTTTCCTAATATTTAGTTCTTGTATTCGATCTGTACATCTTCCGTTAAGTATTTTATTTATAAGCACACTCGACAGTCACGTTTAGAATATATTTATGACTTATGTAATTGCATGCATTTGCTATTGCACTAGTTGGCCATTATACAAGTAGAAAAAAACAAATTTAGAACTCCTTCATAATACAACTTGAGGTTTGTTCAAGATAATTTTACATAAAAATCAAACCATGAAGAAATACCGCATTACGGGTTATGTACTATCAAAAGTCCAAAAAATATATTCATGGCAAAATTAACAATTATTAGTGTCCGTAACAATTAAATTAACATCGGTTAATATTATATAATAAAATACTATACTAGTAATCTGTATACAAATTGACGATGAGAATAATCTAACGAACCTCCTATTTGCAGACGACCAAGTAATATTTGCCGGTGATGAGGAGGGTGCAGATTACATGTTGAGGAAACTTAAAGAGAAATATAAAAAGTGGGGATTGACCATTAACTTTATGAAAACAGAATACATGAGAGCAGGGGAAGACTTAGAGGTGGATATGGACTTACGAATTAATAAACTGTAGTGAATACAAATATCGGGGCTATGTGATATCACAAGACGGAAATACGATTAAAGCTATACAACATAGATTGTAGCAAAGTAGAACAGCCATTCGACTCTTGAACTCACTACTTTGCTCGAATAGCATAAAGCTAAAAACAAAAATTTCAATTTACAAGGCTATGGTAGATCCAATTATTACGCATGGCTTCGAATGTTGACAACTGACAATGAAAGAGAAGAGAGCCATAGAATCCACTGAAATGGACTATCTACGAAGAGAGTGCCAAATATCAAGAGTGGAGTATATCCCAAATCATGATATAAGGAGACGAACGGGGAGCCTGAACGAGCCTGGATGGAATAGAAACTAGACAGCTGCTTTGGTATGGTCATGTAATGGGAATGGAGGAACATCGATAGCCAAAGAGAGTCCTTCAATATGTACCACCTAACCGAAGAAAGAGAGGACGACCCCCTAGAACATGAAAACAGTGTCCCGACCAATTTATTAAAGATAGAGTAATAGGAGAAAATGATTGGTAGGACAAAGAGGGATGGAAGTTGAGATGCGGGACGCGGCAAAGGCTGTAGGACTATGTACATATAAATACTATAATGTGAAACTAACGTTGATTTGTAAGCAAATATAACCACGTTAATTTCGAGACACGCTGCATATATTGCTCTCGTTTTACTTTCTAACCACTAACACATTACTATAGGATGTATACTAGAATATGCAGTAATCTTTAATGTTAGAAACACTATCAAACGTTCTACTATCAAACATTGTGTATATAGTAGAATGTTTGGTAGTGGCGTTCTAAGAACAGGATTGTTCGCGGAGTGCTACGCTTGACATTATATCTTTTCCTTTGTGGTTTTCTGCTGAGGATGGCAACTTAGTTGTCGAAATGCGTATTCACAGTTCTTTACTCAACAAGGTGGTAGGGGGTATTTTTTAATTTAAATTCCTTGCATTTGTCATATTTGTTTTGCGTTTTGTTTATTCTCACTTATTTTCTAGTATTTCATTAATGTTCGTTCTATTTTATGCATATATATTAAAACAGTTTTACTAAAGGCTATTATACTTCACTTTTATCACAATAAGCGTAAGTAAACCCATCTAATGAAGATATACGCTAAATGACAGAACGCCGACGTTTGAGAGGTTATATTTGGATATCGAGAAATTTGTTTTCGAGAAAGAATTGTTTTCTGTTTCTGTGGTGCATTTACACCATGGAAAATTCACCTTCTAAGAAGAGACCTTCAAAACATTTTACTGTGGAAGACACAGATATGGTTTTGAATATATCAAAAACCTATCAAGACCAGTCAGGCACTTCTAAAGTTGGAAGTGTTGAAATGACAGCAAGAGCAGCAGGTAGTTTTTAGAAACAAAAATTGTAAAAGACCAATTAATAATATTTTTATAGGAATTGGTGAACGCAGCGTTTACAATATTTTGAAAGAATATAATGCTGATCATGAGTTTCACCCACCAAAAAGATATCGAAGAAGAAGGAGTATTTTGGATAATGTGGATGATGACACGAAAAATAGTATTCGAAGGATTGTCCATTCATTCTTTTTTAGAAACGAACCACAAACAGCTCAAAAAATTCTCGCTGGGATAAACGAAAGAGATGACCTCTCTAACTTTAAAATTACTACGCTGAGATCATTACTAAAAGAACTAAATTTTCGGTAAACATACATTTATTTATTATGTCAAACATATGTGTTTTATAGTTACATATTGTTATTAAGTTAAAATAAGGAAAAGACGCTTGTTGTATTTATTTAATATACATACGAAGGAAGTAACGACAAAGAAGTGGAGAGAGGAAGTATTGGTTGCATTCATTTTTATCGAAAAAATAGATAGATGATGGATTTTCTATACCGTTTGGAAAAGTGCGGGATCACCGTAACATTCTAACAACTTTAGGATGAATGCGAACTTTTGATTACTTACTAAACAAACTTGTAGCAATAAATAATTTACGATCACGAATCTCTCAAAAGAGATTTTTTTTGTACCAACCAACAAAAGATATGTTATTACGTTAAGGTAAATAAACAAGTATTTTATTTGCTTTCATGTACAACAATAACTTTAAAAATAAATCATATACTGCAAACAATGTTTACAAAATAACTGGAGTTCACTGGTTGCGAAAATTCCTGTGATGGTTCTGCAGAATCAAGTGACTATTGTTTGTGGGTTGGTTGGTTTTGGATATGGAGATCAAGCGAGAGAAAATCACAACTATTGACACAAAGATAATTTAAATTTCAAGAAATCATTAACATATTGTATTTGCACGCTTCTCCTTACTGTTAGGTGTGCCACTGATCTCTCGTAAACTTGTCTGTCTGAATGCGAGTATACATTTTCAGTTGCTTATTAAAACGAACCATAAATTTTCTGCCCGATTCTGGATAACCGTCCGACATGTACAACGATATCAGTGACGTCTACCGATTTTTTATCGCATGGGAAGCTGTGTGAAG
This sequence comes from Osmoderma eremita, assembly GCA_031763485.1. Lineage (NCBI taxonomy): Eukaryota > Metazoa > Arthropoda > Insecta > Coleoptera > Scarabaeidae > Osmoderma > Osmoderma eremita. The sequence goes on from JARFOC010001324.1 coordinate 42,304, forward strand.
CACTTCTATTTAAAACAATATATTTCTGAGACATTCCGACACCGATACCGACACCGACTTGCAGTATGATATGCATGTGTGTGTGTGAGAAAGATTTTCCTTTATATATAGGGTGCCAACATGTAAATTCATAGATTAACGGGCGCCAGAAATGGATTTTTCTATTCGAAGCAATGATATTACATTATACATACCTCGCTGAAAAAATTAATTCGAATACTGTATGCACATGGGCAAGTATTTGCTCTTAACTACTCCTTTTAACTCTTTTCTTTGGTAATCTTTAGGATAAAATGTGTTACTGCCGCCAACAGGAATGTGTATTATAACAATATGATTATAGAAATATAATAATTCGAATGCTTACTTATTTTTTTGTATAACAGTTAATGATCTACACATTTTCGAGTAAATACCGTATATATTTTCTTAAATCTTAAACAGAATAAACTACAGATACGCATTGTGTAAGAATGAAATTAATAGAGGTAAATGTAGATCTATGAGGGCGAGGAACCTAGTACAATAGCGTTATATTTCGGCATTGAAAAAACATCATTTTTAATAAAGTAATTGCAAAAGATCGAGCTGTAAAGACGACACCTAATCAGCTAGAGTGACGAAATTATCTATCACACAAAATTGGGATCTAAAGAACTGGTTATAGTGATGCAAGTTTTATACAGAGTGCACCAAAAAGAATAAAACAAGTATTTTTCTTAACTTTGTAAAAAGCTGAAGTTTTTCTCTTAGCGTTCGTGAAAAAAAAATTCAGCTTTACAGCGGCGCATTTCGATTCCCGCTTGGTGCTCGTCATTTGTTTCCAATGCTAGTGGTAGTTTTACACCCGACTAAATAATTATGTTGTTACTTTTTTGATTTTTTTCTTATGTAAAGGTATATTTGTGATACATTATTGTTTTTAGAAAACGTTATCCATCAGAAGCATAAAAAAGTTTAATCTAAATTAAAAAAAAATTTGGCCCTAAAACCTTAAAACGCTTAAGAGCTATAAATAATTTTATCAGCTCATTTTATAGCCTACATTCAGCCATTTAAGTTTCCGTTTCCATTATTAAAATCGGCCTATAAATAAAGGCGGTACGGACTCGTCGTTTTTATAAGACACCTGTATAAAAATGCAACACAAATGCTTAATAATAGAAAAAAGATCCGAACCGGAATTCGAAACACTGGATGGTCCAATAACACTGATGTATTAAAGCCGTAATATATTAGCTGTCATCCTCTAGGCAATTAGGTTAAGATGGCAGCGATGAATAACAAATTATCAATTTTAATAATTATCGAAGATCATATGTGCTCGAAAATATGTACATATTGTGTTGTCTGCGGAGATACACAAGTACGAAAATTTTCAAATTGATAGGACGTTCATAAGTGTGTTAAAAGTGCAATAAAAGATCGGCATACATACTGACATACATACATATAAGTCAAATTAATATAAAACTCTTAAAAGGAAATGTTACGAAAAAATTTCCTTTTGAAATCTATTTCATAGTGTTTCTCATTTTTTCTTATAGTCTGCATTTCGTTATTAAAACTTTAAATGTTATTAATCAAACCCAAAAAGAATACAATGTTAATTGGAGTAAATAAAAATCATCGATTGTTACAATAACTCCTCGATAAATGGAATCTGACGTAAACATTTATTTATATGGTTTAAATGTATCTGCGCAAACGTTAATCTTGTTAAATAAAGCATAAAGCACGCCGAAAATAAAAATTCTAGGTTATGTTAGATCCTGTCAGAAAGTTTAAGCTTTCTAAAACAGTATTAATCCCCAAAATCGCACATATATTATTAAATATTACACTAACAGTAAGCTTAACCCCTATTAAGTTCTACAGTAAATAAATACTATACAGTATGTTAGTTGCTCGTATTGTCAGCCGAACTTAAACGAAGTCCGTACGTAGGTACGCCGTTCAACCGAATGGATAATACGCTGGTGTATAGTGTATAGAATAACCATTCGACGGAAGTATTGTTTTATGCAAAATGTAATTTCACATTAGTATTTCAAACAATTAGAATAAGTACTTTATTAGAAGTATAGATAGCAAGGACTGTGGGGCAGCACAATAAACACACTGTTCGGATTACTCCTACTATCCTACTGTCCCGAATTAATTAATACTTTGAGCGGGAGGAGTAATCCGAACAGTGTGTTTACTCTATTGGAAATAAAACTGACTTGAAGTTCGTTTTATATCTGACAAAATATAATGATTCTATTCTTACCATAATAAATAAAAATAAATGCAAATCTTTGAAAGGCAAGTAAACGTATTTTCTGTAGAAAAAATAATTAAAACAGATTCTATTATTTTGTACGAGACTAATATGCTAACTAATAAGCATATTTTTATTATCGAAGTAAGAAAAACTTAATAATGTTTTGTTGCTTTTGTTCAAGTAAAAATATCTAATGTAAAATAAAACAGCTCATTAAAGAAAATATTCTAGATAATAAATCTACCAACTACAGAAAAACAACTGATTATAAATAAATTAAATTAAATTCGGAAAACTATATTTCTAAGGGCATCCTATCCTATTCCGAGAATATATTATATACATAAAACAGATTTGATAATACCGGCCACTAACAATCCGTATATATTAAAACTGATACCTGAGCAAAATTTGGTGAAAATGTTATATTAGAGGAGAAAATAGCCTAAGCAGATTTGTTTGCTCAAACTTATCCTAAGAACAGATTCATGTATTAGGAAATTCGGGAAAGAGTTTAATCAATAACTTGGTAATTATCAAATCTTAGAAATATTTTATGTGATTTAATAAGACCTGTCCTGAATTATCTTTGACTTTTAATATTGTCTCATCTTTGCGCGTACATTCCCATGTTAATTTCTCGTAATTGCAGATTTTAAATAACCTTAATTATGATAAGCAGTTCTGTTGTAAAATGGCAATCTAGGATACTAGAAATAAATTTATAATGATAATAATTATATATATAAACTTTATCAAAAGCCTACGAATTATTGGAGAGGATCAACAGATTAAAATTTTGAGTTAAAACAGAAACTTAAATGAAGCTCCCCACATAATTTCCCCCCATATACTTTTCATGCTCCTAAACTGTATAAAAGACATTATTTAGTAAAATATTTTTTTTTCTTTTATATACATAGATGTTAACGTAATAAATATATAGACAATAACAAACCACCATATTGAAGAAAATCACAGGTTGAATTAAGTCATAATAGATTTGTAGTATGGTATTAACTGGGTTAATTTTTTTGAAGTATGTTGTAGAAGCATTCAAAAACATAATATAGAATCAAATATTGTGCCTAGAAACTATATTGATTTATTTTCTCCAAATATGTTGTTATTTAATGGTATCTAATGAGTTGTTGTTGAAATATTAATCAGCTTTCTATGGTTATTTTGTCGATTAATTTAGTTTATCGAATATTAAAAACAAAAGAATTACATCACAATCAGTCACAAAGACTGTCATAATGGTTTCGACGTTGTTACTATGTTAGAACATGTGGGTTCCTCTCAGTCACAATCACACTGGTATCGTCTTTTCCATAACTATTAAAATTAGGTAAATTATCTGTGTACATTACAAAACCAAAAGGTTACAAAGCACGTCCCTGTGGCGTTTCTAGGTTTACCTCAAATTCGATAGATTTTTTCCCCAATAATTTAACGATCATGTTGATTTTCCAGATAAGAAACCATCCTTCATTAATGGAGCCGCGTAATCCCATATCGTATCCTATTGGAGACAACGTTTCTTACTAAGTCGAAAGATAAAATGACACAGTAGCGACAAGTCCTTGTCTGTCTAGGCAATCATTAATACAGCGACTAAACTCCAAAACTACTACTTCGTAGAAGACCTTTCCTGAATTCATACTATAGGATGTGGTTAATATATTAAATCTGGCCAGAAAAGTTTCAATTTTGTTACACACTACCTTTTCTGTCACCTTTTGATTTAGATTGAGATAAAGAAATAGATGGGTAATTTTTCAATAATTCGGCCACTCGTTCCAATAATTTGACATTTTAACGCAGATGAGTATTTTTTCATGGATTTACTGAACAGTTAATAATTTCAGGAATAATTGGTGACAATTCGTTAACAGAGTTTTTAGTAAATTTTGTATATATATGTATATCCTTTGTATATCCTCTACGCCTGTTGATTTTTTAATAACTAAGGAAACTTCTTAATGACTAACATAATGAATTCTACTGAATTAATAGATACTTCACGTTTTTTTTTAATAATAAAATTTATATCGCAATTTTTCAAAACGCATGGAAATAATAAAATATGTACCTCTACATGTTAAAGAACGATATATAAATATAATATACGCTTATATTTTCAAGTTGTATAAAAATAAAATAGGTTTTTTACGACCTTGTGTCAAATAATTAGGTATATCATCATCTATAGCTAATATTGCGGGTGGTTCGTCCGAACCGGTATTTCAAGACTTGACCTCTTCAGGTCACCTGGTACAGTCGTTCTGATTGGGCTATCCATCACCCGTACTGTAATTGGTTCCCATGATCACGTGGTCTAGTAATTGTTACCTTGGAAACGACTGACCCGAGATCTCATTTCCAGAAATTGAGCGTGAAGTTCTTATAACGCATCCTCTCCCCGTAGATCCTTGATTTATTACGTTTGCCACAAAAATATACCTGAATCTCGCTCTCGCGGATATTACGCCTTTTTTTCTGTTTCGTTTCGTCTTGCCTTCTAACTTAATTAAACGCAAAAATCACTCAGAGCCTTTTATTCTTGTCCCTCGTAAGAGGCGCACAAATCATATTTTTGTCAGCTCTGTTTTATCTTTTGCATTTGAAGTTTATTATACAAAAAAAACTTGTTTGGGATTAAAATATATCATATTGTGTCTGTATTGGAACAGCAACGCCTAGAATTATTTTATATTTGCTTGCTAGCCTACATATTATTTCACAGCAACGAATTTTGCTCACATTTAAAATTTATAATTTTACATTTTTGTGCCTTTACCCCTTTTTACAAATTAATGTCATCTCGCGAAAGAAACAAAACCAATGATAAACACTGCAGGGATATCCTCCTATTACATTTAATAATAAATAACACCATTTTCTTTAATCAAATAATAATAACGTGGTAAACGTTATTATTAAACACCTTTCGGTAACATCTTTATTTCAACAATAGTAATATACACTCCTATGTACACTGGTTTCTAAACAAGAGAAAATTTGTCTTCCAATCTATAATAGGAAACAGTTCTCGAAGGGGAAACCGAGTACAAGTTCCCATTAATGAAAGCTAGCACATATATGCACCCTCCTTGACGTGGCTCTGCAAATGACAGGTTCGCAAAATGAAGAGCTCGTGCAATCTACCACAAATGCTCCTTAAAAGCATCAATTTGTATAAGTCTAATAATCGAAACTTAAAATTATAGATATTTTGCCGGGAAAGAAGTTTACTGAACGATACCATAATTAAGCTACCTGCATTGTCATAATTACATTGCATAATGTGACATGATAGATTCCCTAACAGAATACGTAATTTGCTAGTTGTTGTAAAAAGGTTTTTATTATTATGTTCGTTTCATTACCAAGTGCTCATTTGCAACCACGTTATTATCAATTATTATACCTACAATTATGAAAATAATTAATTAATATCTAGTGACACTAATCTTGCAAATTGCATAAATTCTTTTATTTTTACTTGATATTAATATATCCTCTTAACAGTAAGTGGAGAAGTTATTACTTGGGTTGGTCATTGCAAATGATAAATAACGGTAACTGTTCACAGGTGTGTACGAGACATTTGTGTGAGAATATCAATATACAAGATTCCTAAATTTATATTAAGGTTAATTTAAACTTGTGGGTAAGATGTCTAAACAAAAAACGTCTAGAAATTACAGTATTTTTTTAAAAACAACGTAAAGTTTATATAACAAGCATTTGGGATATGATCGATTTCATCATAAATTTAAACGAGCTACTGTAATTGCATGCAAATTATTGATTTACTAATAATTCATGTCTAGATAGGTATTGAGGTAGAAAGTGATAATGTATTACTTAAGCAAGATATAGCTTAGGACGTTACACTTCCTTCAACTAACAGTATTTTAATAATTAGCATTATACTTTTGACAGTAATAGAGATTGATATCAAAAATTAACCTTAAGATTAGGAATTTATGATTTATATTTACTGTAATGTAAATTTTAAATATAGAAAACTGCAAATACCAAATTTTTTTTTTCAAAGTAATATGCATTAAAAATGTTATGTTACTTATATGTATACTGCTAATATGTATTCTTACGGTTCCCTCTTATTATAAGATTGTTTCCAGTTGCTTAATTTGCGTTACATACTTATATCTGATATCTGATTTGTCCTAAACTCCTTGTAATGTATGAGAATATTAAATGTGGGGATGTCAAATGTCCGAATGTTTAGGATCATCTACTAGCAGTTGCGTAATTATGGGACTGCAAACTGCCAAAGGTACCAAGTCTAAGAGGGCCTCGGTTAAACAATTGAACAGGAATTGAAAAGGAAAAAACATTGAAATATATCAAAAGGTGAGGTTCCATATTCATCTACTTAGGTTAGACAAAAACTAACTTATTAATTTTATCATAAAAAAACCCTTCAAACTATAACCACAGTCCTGTCACATACCCTGGAATATTGTATAGAAAAACGTTAAACATGTTGGTAAAAGTTTAAAAACATTTAAAAACGAAAATCAATAGCATAACAGAAAACAGTTTTTAGGAATTCGTCAGATGAAGCCGCTTTGATGAATTTTGCGAATATAAACATCTAAAATATCCCGAAAATTGTTTTATGGAAGCCTCCGTATACATTAACTTGAATCTAAAATCCTTAGGTAATCGTTTCCAATTCCAATACGTTGCATCTTGTTTCATTAAAAAATTCAACTGATGCAAAACTGTTGGGAAATGCTACAGAGATTGCATTAAAAAGATATGCATATGTATGTATCATCAAATCTCCTCTATCAGTTCTATCCAAGTTAACTCGGTTAGAGGCAAAAATACATAAATCAGTTATTTGAACTGTCGTCTTCTTTTAAACAATTTGTTTAATTTAGATTTCGTTGTAAGTGAAAGCTAAAATTTGTTACGTTCATCAACTGTTTATAAAAATGAGAGTAACAAATAACTTCGATGCAGATTTAGATGTATTTTGAAGTTATTTTTAGTTTTGTTTAAAAATTCAATTCACAATATAGTGGTTAATGTAACTGGTTGTAAAGCAAAAACAAAGATATTGATAAAGGATTTTGCGTGCTGTGTATAAAAGAAGGTTTTATAGAGAAAGACGAATTTGATTAGTATTTGAATGCCTTGAAAGTAAATGAAAAGGACGTTCCGTAGGAATCAAAAGAATTTATCAAATAAATCGTTTCTCGACCCCGCTAATGTTCTTTTTTAGGTCCGTGGGAAAATTGAAAAATAATATTGTTTGTCTTCTATTTGTATTACCCGCACGTCATGAATATAGTGATATGTGGAGGCATACAAAAAGGTCTCAGGAAATTCCCGGTCACAATTTCTTCTCAAACATGTTACATTTTCCTGAAAGTCGCAATAGAGGCGGCGGAGGCACGATGAACGAATGCGTAAAATATATTGATGTTTTCGGGCCGTGAACCATCGGGTTCTTTTTGCGCGCGTCACGAAACGAGCTTTACGGAGAGAAGAGAGCTTTTTTGTGGTAGCGCGCGCTCTTCGGACGCGAATGGGGCGTCGGGGAGGCATGGGAGGAGAGAGGAGACCCGGTGGCGAGTAACAACAGTTCGCCATTCGGCCGCCGCGCGCCGCTCTCCGGAGTCGGCACATGCGCGACCGTTACCATGGCCGCAAGGCGGGAATGCAGCGGTTGCCGTGGCAACGGTCGCCCCACCATCATCGACAAAGGAATGCGACGGGCGGAGAGTCACAGCAGCGCAATAATGAAAAGGCAGGAGTAATTTCGCGGATCGGGAATGTCATTTTTCTGGTTTTCGAAGACCGGAGGAAGGGCGGCGTGCATTCGATAATATGCGTATATGCATAGGCTGTATAAATTTCCGATTTTTTTCCACGGGTGTTCGAGTTTTCCTTTCGGGTATATTATCGGCGATGTTTACATGCATGCACGCTACTCACCGGGACTGCCAAGGAAGACTGACGAATACAAGACGCCTCTTCTCGTATCACCCGCTACTCGTGCGTCTGGAGGGGACGACCATTCACGTCTTGGACACCATTTGCCTGTAACAATACGTAATTACGTAAATTTCGAAACGAACATACCTCATCGTAAATATACGAGTACATCGTACTCGACCGTGAAGTGTAACAGATAACACAACACTTACACCATTCCCGACGCATCGGAACTAATTTTATGATCACCACAGAAGGATTTACCGCTAACGTTAGATATCGCTAATACTGCAGGTTTCATAGAAATGACAACAATATTTAGAGGAAGGAAGTGCGTTTGAATTAGAAAAAGTTGTTATAACATGTTCGACAATATCAAGTATTTTTAAGAATCGCAATTTACGGGATGGACATCTTATTTTTTAAAACAAATATTTATTTTTTCCTTATTTAGAAGCCGTAATAGCAATACTTACAAAACCGAAGAATTTACTTTACAACAAGAAAAACAAACCATTTTTCTTCCTTAACATTTATTTTAGATTTGCAACTATTATTTCATTCATTCAATTTAAAGAAGGTATAGGTCCTGTAAGTCGTTGCATTATGAACTGTTTCTCTCTACAGAATATCGAAAAAAGTATTGGTAGCTGAAAAACTTTTGTCTTTTCCAACCAAGAAACGAAAGAATAGCAATAATTTCCTCTAAAAATTATCTATGCATCAAAGATTCAATTAGCTAATTTATTAGAACCATCATCAGTTCTAAATTAATGATAAAATTTAATGAAATGTACAGCATCACTTTATACTAATATCCACTAATTGTGTAGTTAACAAGATGTAATAATATAATAGCTATAAAATGTCGCCATTTCAAATTTGGTGCTTTTATAAATATTTAATTGTTTCTGAAATAGTATGTTTTGGGAAAAATATTGTATACAATGATATATGCAAGTGCTTATAACAAAATAAAGGAATTATTTTCGGTGGTTTTATTGTCTAAAAGTTCAATTTATACCAACTATGGAGCTAGGGCACTAGCAGTTATGTTCATATATATATATATTAAATCGAATATTGCCAGAAAATAAACTACTTCCTATATTTTCTTAGGTCAACCGAATTTGATTTACATTTATTTATACATCTCAGAATGTATTATATTTACAAATATTGAAGCCGATTATAACCTTGTCATAACAGATTATCATTTTTCAGCCATAAATTTGTTATAACAGAGATGTTTTTTGCATATTCATATATTTCAGTAGTTAATTATTTATAGATCTTAATATGTTGTGTAATTTCTAGGAATTATATTATACACGCGTATCTACATTCAATCATATCCTGAATTTATAGTTAAAAAATAATGTAAGGGGAATCACAAAATGACATATTTCAATAGAAATACGATTTAATTCAACTTTTTTCATTCATATAGATGCCAGAAATTTCCTGGAGTGTTCCTAACATCTCTAAATCATCATCTTGGATAAAGAGCGTATGCAGCTGCTGAATGTTATTGCCCATTATATGATTATTGAAATTTTTGACTGTATATAATGCAAAATTCATTCTTCAAATTTAACTTTACAAAAGATATCTTTATATTATAATTGAAATTTACACCATAAAGCAGAAATAGGAAAGAATTATATGAAATAAATTATATATTAACTGCGTGCGAGGTATTTATATGTAAAAAACATCTTCCTTTCATGTTTTCCTATAGGGTTTCTAAGGCGGCTCAGTTGTTTATTCTGTTCTATCGGGGCAAGATTGATTTTTGATGATGCGGTGTTAACTGAAACAGAGGGATTGTTTTATACGCATAAAGGGGGAGAGTAAACGGCGGATCAACCCTCAACGGTATTAGGTTTAAAGCGTGTGCATTATGAATAAGGAAAAACGCTTTTTCGTCGGAATAACTGCACATATTTAAACGCTTTAATATCGTTCCCCCGCGTGCGCTAATTCATCTGTTGGACCTTCAAAATATAGGTAAAAATGGTGTCATTCCTTTTGTTGTTGGATGCCGATGCATCTATTCCAAAGCGGAATATCGGATGCTGCTGTTTGCCGGCGGTGTGTACGAATGTTATTGACTCTACCGTCATCTGCAGGCCATTGATTTGTTGGTCACCAGCCCCTCGCTAATTTAATCAATACTACACATGCACTCACTCACACGTTGTATGTGTGTGTTCGGTGGGTAAGGACTCCCCGTTTACGAAATATAAACATACCGTACGCGAAGAATAAATAAATACCTAGGTTACCCAATATAAACATTGAATGTGTTGTCTTCAGGTGAACGGGAGTAATGTCTTCCTATTCGGTGACATTTTTCATCGCTATCCCTCTCACGTGTTCTTTTAACCTAAATCTGATTTCGAAATCATGTCGATAAACTGTGCTTGGCTGTACTACATAAACACATACATACATCAATCAAAACGTTTCGTTTTGCGGCGAAACAGTGGGTTTCGCTTTTTTTTATCCGAAACTAAAATGCGGTATACAAAGAGGCAACGTTTTATTTTTAATTCACCAACGTCACACCACCTGTGGAGTTCTATAAAGTGCTAAGCAGCGAAGGAGGAGTTTATGTTGGTGGCATGTTATATTGTAGAATAGGAACTAAAAGTAATCATTAATAAGTTGATATATGACAATCTTACTGAGAGCGTTTAATAGATGAGCGCAAAAATAAACAGACTTACAATAGTAATGGAAGTAGGGTAGTATCTCTGGTTAAAGTAAAAACTTGGAAGACATGCTCTTGACCACTATAATCTACTAAAATTAATTAGTTTTGGTTTTTGTTAATATCTAGAGGTAAGCTTACTATTTTCTCCAGCTATTTGATTGTTGCTGATACTACAGCAAATACGTCGCGATATGTTGGCATAGAAAGTTAATTATGAATACGAAATTGTAATGTGATAATGTTATTGCGTTCATGTAATGCAATATGGTAACCATACAGTTAGTACGAGATCAGAAAATTTTCTTACAAAGTTTTTCCATATGCAATAACCATATACATCAGGAGACCTATTTCCATCCCAAACATGTTTACCTGTTGAAAATAATATACCTAAAAATGTTAATATATGTTGGTACTTTTTCTTCTTCTCCGCTTAATAAAACTCGTTCAAGCAAACAATTTTTGTCTTAAAACTTTTTCTTTACCTCTTACCGTTAGCGAATTATGCCTACAGGCGGAATGGAAAATTTCCTATTCTTTAAAAATTCATTTCACCCACTCAGTGTATCCGCAGAAAAAAATATGATTAGTGCATATCTATATCTGATCTGCATGTTTCATGATTTTTCTTTAATATCCGGGTTCGGGATTGTCCCTTGTAAGTCGCCAGTCTCAGTAGAAACTTCAAAGGAAAGGTGTTAGACTCAGTATCTCCGGGTAAGGGAAGCCCTTGATAGACATACTCTTCGCCACCGGGTGTTATTCCAATGGTGATTTGGCAAACAGCAAGGTTTTACCTTAATCAGATGTACTAAGTTTAACACTTTTCTCCTTTGACTCAACCAGAGCCTTTTATTAATTTAGGTGGTGAGGTTATTCTTGATTTAGCTAGTAGAATAGCTATGAGGGTTCTGCCGCAAAATCCCTTAAGATTTAACACAGGGGTCTCAATTAACATTTCCGCCATCTTGGATTTCATGATCTGTGCCCTAACAGATAACCGTTCTGTTACAACGGGTGGCTGTTCCAATATATCGGCCAGCCGTTTTCGCCCTTACAAATCATTTCTTTGCTGTTTTCAAAAAAAAAATTAACAGCAATCGCAAAACACCGTCTCTTTGTTTGTTAATCAAATTTTGTTTTTATGTCTCCGAGGAGTGTTTGCCATTATTTTAGGGGATGATCTTTTGGTTCATTATAAATTCGTTAAATTAGGTAACCCAGAATTTATCGATATTGACATGGAAGTCTCTATACCTTGGGTAAAGAAATTAAATGAAAACAGAAAAGTGGAATTAACTAACGAAGAAAAGATCATAGCATATGATTGCACATATATAATCAGAAAACCGTTTCTACCGTGAGGTGGAAGGTAACCATCCTTTTTGATCTATGCGCCGGACACGATTCTCCTCCATTCTGTTCTTGTCCCTTGCCTTCTCCATGTTATCTTATGTTTTTCCCAGTTACTATATCAGTTATTATCCCCTTCTCCCAGGTTTTTCTAAGTCTGCTCCTGTAACTTTTCCCATGTTGTTTTTCTTTCCAAATTCGCTTTGTCCTTCTTTCCTCTCCAATTTTAACCAAGTGCCCAAACCATTTCAATTGCTGTATTTCAATGATTTTATTTATTTAGTACTTTTCGTATAGTTTCATTTGTTATCTTCTCTCTTCTGGTAACTACTTTTACTAGTTCAGGTATTTCATTTCCATTGTCTGAATGCGGCTCTCCATGCCTTTGCTTAACACCCAGGTCTCGGTTCCATATATTAGGGTAGGCCGATAGATCGTTTGGAAAACCGTTATTTTTGTTTATTTATTTCTTCTGAATTTATTGTTGAGGGTATAGAAGCGTTTCGAATCATTACTAATTCTTTCTTCAAGCTCTTCTTGTGTAGTTTCGTTTGGGTTTATATTTACTCCGTGCAATTTGAAACATTCCACTTGTTCTAGTTTGTACCCTTTTAATATATTTATATATATTATAGGATAACACATAATGTGGACAATTATATTGGAATGGACGGGTATCAACTCACAAAGCATTCTTTTCTAAAAGTCTGTCTGGCACGCAATTTAACCAATAATGTAAGTATCCTATTCTTACTACATAAATAGTCTCAAAATTATATAAATATGGGTGACGTAGGGATACTAAACAGTCAAAGATCGTACGTCTGCAACTTTACGTAGGAAATATATGTATTTAAGTAGGTTGGAACAAAAAACAGCTTACACTTTGTAAGATGTAAAAGATATGATAATCAGTATAATTGAGATACTATCGCTAACATTTCTGTCTCAATTCCGTTGTTATCTTCATGCTCATTACCTTATTTTAACGGAAACGGCTAATGATAACGTAAACTGCTATATAATTTTCTCTCCTTTGACGTGTGCACAAAATAAACGTATTTCATATGCATATAGTGAAAATTAATACAAGAAAAGAATGTAGATATCTATTTATAATAATACGCTCGTACATAAATGTACATAAGAATCTTTTAGGTAGCTCCAAGCTTTACAAAGGTATTTTCTTCAGCGAGCCGACGTACGCGAGGACGGAGATTGCTTAACGAAGTCGCAGCTGCGGTACGGGCGCTGCGGGGGTGTCGGATAGATTCGCTGCATCGCGCACACTTCCCATTGGCTAGTCGCTCGCCCTCTCGTACTTGGAATTTGCTGTCGATTCCATTCGTAAATCAAAATCCGCGAAGTAAAACCAACCCTCTCCTGATGACCTGCCTCTAATCGCAAAATACACGGACCGATTCCGCCTAGCATTACTGCCACCCTTCTTCGCCGTTCGGACGAAAAAAAAATTAATTACCCTCTGTTGCCATTACACAATTCTCCCCTGGCCGTGTTATTGACTTTATTTAGGAAACTATTGTGAAAGAGAACCGATGTTAAAGTACTTGCTTTTTCTTTAATTACTGTCGTAATATTTAGGAAAGTTTACGAACAATTACCAGAACGGATATATATACTTTACTGTATTTCCAATATTAAGCATGAGAAGAATATTTAAAACTGTGTACTAAAACATCAGGTAGGACTAATATACCCTTGTAAATATTGAAAAAGTGTATTGAAAAAAAGAATTATTGCTAGAAGTATAAGTAAACCTCTATCATCTTACTAGAATTTGATTTATACATTTAACAGGATATATTAATGTTGTAAGAAGCGCTTACGATAATAAAAATAATAAAAAATTGTTGAAAGGAACGGCTATGTTTATAAGAAAAAATTACGTCTTGTAAAATTAGTATTGAATAAAAAAGATGCATTACTAGTAGGGTAAGGATGCCTACTGCAAACATATACCATCTGACGTCTGTTTTGGGAACTAAGCAATTCTGTCAAAATCTACGGCAAATATTTTGACTGCACTAAAAGCCGTTGCAATTATATTACGTTTAAACGGTTGTGGTGTATTTTAGTGTAATATTTTGTTACTCCTCGTAAGAAATTAGCTGTGACGTAAGTGTTTATAATAAGTAAAATCATAACCTGCCAAACACAACTTTTATATTATTAGTTTAATGCACTAAAACAATCTTTTGATGAATATGTGAACGTTAGAAACGCTTTATTGTAGTAGATGTTGCTAGATCGCACCACTTGTGAGTTGCTCAAATCGCACTGGTGCCATTTAGGCACCAGCGATAATACCGATATTATTTTACGTATAGAGTTACGATCGTGGAAAAAACGGCAATATGGTAAGTGGAGCTTGCACAAAATGAAGAATGCGATTGAAGAGTACAAGAGGGAATATTGGTATAAATAAATGTTGCAAGAAGTGCAATATTCCTAAAAAGACATTCTTAAGACACCTTAGAGATGGGGTGAAACGAGTTTCTACAGGAAGAAGTCCCTTGAATTGAAGGTTGCCGGCTTTATCTCTGGACGTTGAAGAAGAGTTCTGAAAATGGTGGAATTGATGTTTGGAATGACAATCGATGATATCCGGAAGCTTGCATATGACATCGTAGAAAGTAACCCAACATCAAATAGGTTCACTATTAAGTGGAGAAAGTGGAGTTAACCCACCAGTAGTTGTTTGTATCAGTGCTTCTGGTAATTTTATTCCTCCAATGTTTATTTTTAGAAGAATAAGGATGAACCCTGCACTAGTCAATGGAGCTTCGCCTGGTGGTTTGACATAAGTGTCTGATTCTGGATACATAACCTCTGATTTCTTTGTTAAATGGTTAAAACACTTTATATCACATATAAAACCATCTAACGATGTCAAAGTTTCATTAGTACACGATGGTCGTACAACCCACTCAAAGGACTTAGAAGCCATCAACCTAGCCCGTGAGAATGGTGTACTTGTGCAGCAACTACCTGGTCACACCACTTTCAGGCCCGAGTCTTTAGATGTTGCAATATTCAAACCTCTCCAGAGTTATTATTGTAAATTGTTATGCCAAAAGACAGGCCATTAAGGCGTAAAACGGAAAATCATTATATCTATACCAACAATGTGTCAATAAGCTAAATCTTAAAATTTTAACATGCTAAAAACCAAAATAAAACAGTTCAATATGTGGGCAAATATATTTAGTTTGAATTGAGGGGCTGCCACGTGATACCAAACCTCATGGTCGGATGTTGGACGCTGTCTAAACGGCCTTACGATGCGTCAATTCTCCAAGTGTCGAACGTTTGAAGATGTTGGACGCATCGTGTCGCAGCGCCTTTAGTTCAATTTCGATTAAAATCAAAAGAAGGAATATGAACATACTAACAAAAAATAAAGACATGCTAACGTTCCCATAAGGAACACAAGTTGCAAATGTAACTTGTGCGCTCACTTTCTGAACAGAATTATAGTTTGAAATGTTCTACTTAAAAATCTGCACGGCAGAAGGCATACACTTTTTGGCACATTTTGTGTATGAGATTATGTGAAAACAAGCTTGTATAGAAGAATGAATATAATTTTGTATGGATTTATGCAACTTGTCAAGTTTCAAATATATGAGATTTGGCGCGCTAGTCTGTTTAGTTGGGTACGCAGAGTACTAGAGGGATAGGCACACAATTTTAACCTTAAGTACTCCGTTTATCCTTACTATACATCTCTGATCCGTGGTTTGAATATGTTACTTACGTAGGTGTATCTTTGTCACGAATTGTCAACTGAGAACCTGATATGAAGCGTAAAATTTTGCGTAAAAATTGGGTGCACTAAGCAGTATGATTTAAAATGTTGAATTGACATCGTCGTATCATTAACGTACCTCTTAATTAACTTAAACCTAACCATAACACTTCGAATACAGTCCACAACAACCAGTTAGGATAATCAAAAGCACATGTAAACAAACTTATTGCCTGCACCTATTTCAATGACAATTACTGATGAATTTACGAATTTGTGACAGAATGACATCCGGTAATGTGCTAAATTCCTTAAAATACTGTATAGGCAACGTACAAACACTAAAATGCACCTGATAATATACGAGAGACAATCAAATAAAAACTAGTCTTCCTTTCTCCACGTTCGGCCAATAAAGGCTGGTTCATATTTGATCAGCTAATATATAAACTGGAAGTTGGACTACTATTTATTTATATTAGTGTTTCATTATATAACATATGTAAATATATACATACAAGTATATGCAAAATACGGTAATAAAATAAAACCAATACACCTAAGTTTGTTGAAAATGCAAAAGTGCATTTTCGAACCGTGGAAATATTTGTACTAACTATTTGAACAGTAAACATTAATTTACTGAACAGCACTTCTTGAGGGTACACTTACAATGAGTTTTGTTTTTCTAACACCTGCCTATTATAAGGACTGTACGCAGTTTGTGTGCATATGGATCTTAACGGGTTTAGTTATCAGTTGATAAGCCTCCATTTTGTATTTTACGAACTGATATAATGATACATATGCATTCTTGATAATGGAACGTAACTAACGGAGTGTGTGGTTTATGAAAAGCTAAAAAAAATGAGATTAGATAAAAATGCTCTAGCGCGATTCTATTGGTGGAGAAACGAGCGGTTATACTTAATGTTTTATATGGATATAGATTATTTGTGCATGCAATTTGAAAGGATAAGTCTTTATATATACAACGCTTAATGTGTATAGTAGATATGATATGATGGTGTCAAATTATACGCTTATAATGAATCTATTTGAAACATGCCGAAATTATTATTATATAGAGTAGGTATATTTTTTCTCAGCCGGATAGAAAAGTGGCATATGCCTATCTCAATTGGCATAGGAAGATTCACTTCCTTTTATTTCAATTTCACTTAAGTAAGAAAGTAAATTGTGTGATTGTGATTAGTTTTTATGTTGGCAATCATACTAACGAGTGATGGAAGTGACATTGACAATAATGATAACGGCAAAACCTGGTTCAAAACGACCTTACAAATCTAGGTTTCTGGTGTGTTCATAAGCCTTGTCCACGGCGTGCACGGATGATTTTCTTACATAGGCTCGAAGTAGGTGAGGTGAATAATAGGTAACCAGCCGCACTATGTATGTATTGAATTGGAGTTCCGCAGAGTAGTGTGTGAGGACCAATGTTATATTTAATATACACGTAACATCTGCCAACCTCCAGTATACCGCAATAGACACATTTGCAGATTATACTATCGATATTGCAATCAATGAAGACACAGTAATAGGTTGCGCAAACCTCCAAGATCACCTTTTCCTGGTAGAAGATTGGTTCAAAAAATAGAGAGTTAAAATCAATTAAATCAATTCGCAGCATGTGTCCTTTACACTTGCAAAACATTAATGTCATCCTGTATTTATCAACGAGACAAACATACCGCAATCATTAAGCGTAAAATACTTAGGTCTTAATGTTGATTCCAAACGTAATTGAAAGAAATACATATTCTGTAAAAGAGCAAACTTTAGCTCTCCCATTTTCAGGACTTGAAAATAGACAGGTGTATACTTATCAGAAAGTCACCGATGTGTGTGGAAGGCAAAATTTTAATATACAAAACTGTCATCATCCCCATCTGGACCATCCTATGGCGTCTAACTGTTGGGTTGCGCCAATAGATGCAACATCACTATTATACATGGAGCTCGGTCGAAGATTATTCTAGGTAGATGTTCTGTGATGTGTTACCAACCAAATGCTATACCTACGAATCCAAACAGTCCAAGAAGAGATCAAGCAAAGAAGCCAGAAACCCTACCAAAACCCATACAAACACCTGTATAAACTCACTAGTTCAGGAGGCTAAATTCAGAAGACGTAAAGCGAAATGATCAATGGACGTTAAATAAGGTATAGGATGCCTTGCTGGGGAAGCCTCATCAGGTCAAGTGTCAAGCTAAATTTTAAATCTCATCGACTTCTAAATTTCTAAATGATTTCTGTTGAATAAATCATAAAAAATTATTACCTTATAAAAACTTTTTCAAACCTTTAATTTTTATAGGTAATATTGTTTAGCGTCGTATACTGGAATAATTGAAGGATCATCTGATATATTTCTACCAATTGAAGTTTCAAGTTACCCCAAACAAATTTGTAGTTTGAACTGAATCATTTTAAACCAAGATATTGATGATAAAATAGTGATGGTGGTAAAAATAGTAATGCTGCAATACAAATGATTATAATTTTGATAAAAAGAAATATCTTAGGCTTGCATTTTGTATTAGTTGAGAATTATATAGAATAGAATACGTGTATTTCTTCATGAAAGCAGTTGATGTACCATTAAAGTAACTACATACATAAGAAAACATTCACATGGAATGACGCTATTAACCATAGATTGCACCATAATGATTTCTACGATTAAGTGTCTGTTCGCTATTGTACTTCCTATTTACTTTTACGTTTCGGTTAAGTCATTTTAGTTAGGCCACGGTGCACGGGAAAATTTTGATTAATAGAAACCCAAGTGCTTTTTCCCCACAATTACAATTGTTATTCGTTGGGAACGGACAAAAAGAGACATTTTGTCATCCGCCACGCTCGCAGTTCCTGTTAATTCCGATTCGCTATTGTTTAAAATTGAGCGACGGACCGTGTAACTTTCGCGTTCGGCCCGAAGCGTCGCGGGCGCGCTGATGTCCGACCGTCCGGACAATTAAAATGTGTGCTATGCGGGCATTTAATCGAGTAAACAGATGATTTAAGTGAGGCAATGATTCATCACAATCTACTATGACAGATTTCTCGTGGCATGCATCGCTAATTGGACCCGATTAATTACATCTCTGGTGTACTGGTGCCTATCTATATATATATACACATACGCATATTCAGCATTTGACCCGCGACGTCCTCTTCGTCACAATGACGGCGACGATACCACTGTGACTACTACCAGTTTCTAAGCTCGGCTGTTTCCGCGACCTACCCAAACCTAAAAGCGCACGTAAATCAAGAGGCACAGGGAGGGGTCGCCTCGGTGTCCTGAAACTTTATATACGGTGTCGCCCAGTTATATTTCAAATTTTACACCCGCGGCGTTTATTTACGCCGTAACGTGTTCGTGGATATCCCAAAAAAAAGAAACGTGCGGCAGTAAAATCGAGATGCCGTCGGATAAATTTCATATATTATTAAGTACGGGAAAGAAATTAATGCCCTGCATCGATTGACGAGATGTGAACCACTTGAAACTGTTTTAAAAGCATTTTAAGCTATACACCGCTGTAAAAAAAGATAAATATATTAAATATTAATCACATATAAGTATTATTTATATGTTTTTTTTTGTTGAGAAGTCTTTTTATGGGTGTCTTCTTTTATTACAAGCAAAGAGAATGTGAAGCAAATATTATGATGCTATTTGTCATAATATATTATATTTATCTATTTTCCTATTATAATTTCAAACTTGAACTTTTGATAAAGGAATTTAATCCGGTAATTCTGCAATATTATGCAAAAAGAAAATTATTGGAAAATACTGCAAATATCTTCAAACAGGTCAATGTTCTATTTATGATGTAATTCTAGGAAGTAGATAGACCTTATTACTACACATTATTTGACATATTATCTTTGTTTTTTTTTTTTTCGTAACGTTCGTCAATATTTTGTTATACAAAATAATGATCTTTTGTCTTGCATGTACTTATATTTAACATTCTTCAAACTTTTTATGGGTATATGCAATTGTTGTGAAGCACGGTAGAAATAGAAACGGCATCCGTTATGGTATGAAATAACTTCTAAATTTTGAAATAGGATAGGTACATGGCATAATTTTTAAACTAGAATTAAACCCATGCATAATACATCTCCTAGGAAGGATAGTGGGAAAATATTTCCATCTGGTTTCTAAATATGAAATACTGTTACGTAGAAGTGAAAATGATAAGGTCAGTGAGTGCCAACCGTCAAAATCATTGTTAATATCCTGTAGTACCGAGAGCGCTTTACTTATTTTTGGTAAAACCATAAGAAGAATAATTTAAAGATTTTACCGCTAGGATTTAAACCCACTATATTTAGGTTGAAAAGTAACCGCGGGCGGGGAGTTTCGCTATTTGAGACAGTTTACGCACGCTCGTTGCTACTATTTTTGTTGTCGTTTCTTGTTGGTTATATTTGGTTTAGTGTGTTAAGCAAACGTTTACTTGTTTTCGGTACGTTATTTAGAATTTGATAAACTTTTATGTAGTTATAGTGGTTATTTTATCAATTTAATTAGCTTTAGGTAAGTTTTTTGTTGTTGTTTACTTATGTCTATTGTTTGTGTTTTTATAAATTTGCAGATTTATGGTTGGATTCTCTTGATTTTGAAGTTATGATAATTGTGACACAACAGAATATTTGATCCCATCTACTATTACATTTGCATCAAGTAAGTTTTGCTGTAATTATATATTATATACAGGTGTGACATGGCACGATTGACACAGCTTAAGTATACGTTGCTGAAGCAATTTCAGTAAAGCGACTTGTTTTTAAGCGATTTTCAATCAGATTTTTTTGCAGCGGTACCAAATACCTCCATGACTATGGTTCCTTAAAACCTCAAATGCTTGTGGCTCAGTTATTACAGAGTTTTGTGTATATGTTGATTACATATTTTTAACTTGAAAATGCTTCAGTAACACATGCTTGCGCTCTGGCAGTCATGTTATGGGGCACGCTGCATATATATGTAATTATCTAAATATGTTGAATCATTTAATTGTTTTAGCGTAATGGTGAAGTACAGAACAGATAGAACTTCAACAACACATGGTTTTCCCAGTCTTATAAAGCATCGTATTTATTATGTAGGAAGCGGTAAATGTAGATAATGAATAAATCATTTTTAGTTTCCAAAGTTTTCGAGCTGTTTCATTTTAGTATAAGCACAAAAAATATATGTGTTGTTTAATACTTTACGAAGATTGAAAAGATGAAGTATATAAAAAACATGTTTAAAAAAATATATAAATATACCTCTGAGATCACACAACACGTCTGATTGTATAGTTCCAGGCATTCCTCACGTACAGACAGCTGTTTCGGACTGACTTAGTCCTCATCAGTGCACGGTGGATAGCGGCGCTGTGACACCTTGTAAACATTTAACACTCCACATATCTAGCATGGTAACCATGCAAGGTATACATATATTGAATGGTTGTTTCTATGCTAAACACGTCATGGAGCATTCGAAGCTTTTGTGGGCATCTTGTTCTTTGTATTCAAGTAACTCAAGGATAATGCAAATATCATTTCTGAATCTTATTATTTATTTCGCCTGAAAGGTATGACTTATTTGTAGTTATACAAATATCTACTGTTTTTATTTTAATAGGCGCAGTGAACATAAACATAACATGTGTTCACATGTTTATATTTAACCTGACTTTGATGTTCTTTGAATAGAATTTTCTTAGAGTGTTGCATATTTTATTGTTTCAATAATCCACACATTTTAATAGCTCGGAGGTTGGTTTGGTTTCAATTGACGCGGATTCTTAAGTTTCCATTGTATATATTAGTACATAAAACTTGCTAAACATACGAAGATAACAGCTTATACACTAACCTTGCTAATTTACCGGAAATTTTATCTCTACAGGTCACTCCAAGCTCGAGTAATGATTAACGCAGGTTATGTGACGTATCAAAAAAATCTTAGTTGATTTATATATATGAAACGAAACACTTCGGGGCAGCTTGGTTATATTCATAAGCTTTTTTAATTATCTAACCCCGGGCCTTTTTCGTTGCACGTATATCGAGTTGGAATTCAAAACTTGTTCACTATACGCAAGAAAGCCGTTTCAGATTTATTTTTTCCATGCCTCCTCGGGAACCTTTCATTTTTTTTTTCTGGACGAAAGAAGAGAAATGTTGATTAATCTAAAATATTTTTATATCCTTTGTGAATAACTCAATTATTCAAGTTCATTTAAGAGGTATAGGGGATTACAGCCAGTTGTGCGTGTACCGAAGACGGTAATTGATAGACATTCACATACTTGAATGAAGTATCACGGCGGTCGACTCACTACAATAAAATGAAAACTGGCCGTTTCAACCGCGCTCTAGCCTATCGGTTCGTTCCTTTAATTGCGGCTATAACGAATCGAACTCCGAAGTTAAACAATATTCACTTGGAAACGATGAAATGTTGCGGTACGCTGAATAACAATATTTATAGATGAGGCGATGTAAAATTAAAAAGGGCGTATAATTAAGTTGTGATTAATTTAATTCATAAAGCTGTGTCACCGTTACTAAATATATTTTGATTTATATGTAATGTAAAAGCGATTAAGTACCTTTTTTGGATTACTCAATGCACAACGGGGCCGCCCACATGAACGCATTCTCCTTGTCGTGTTTTAGAATTGAACCCAGCATATTCATAAATAATATTTTGTCGGATTGTTATTAATAACTTTTACAAATTTACAGCTTCGTAGTATAAAAACATTGTTATGTTGCATTTTCAATGAATGATTCCTAGTACAAAACTCATAAAGGCGTATATTTTGGGTTTAAATAATCACGTAAATGGTGTATGATTTGTATTCAGTTTTAGTATAGTAAAGTGCATTACATAAAAGTCAATAGTCCTTGATATACTGTAATTCCTGTGTCTTTAAACTCTAATAAAATAACAAACGTCTTTATCCAAGATAACGTATTTTATTAATTAATTAGCTCTATAATTAGCTTGTTCCTGCAGCTCTTGGACAGGCGTATAATGTGGGGAATGCACACTCAGCGGCATTAGTCTTGACTCACTCAAAGAGACGGATTTTGTGACAGCTTTTTTAAGAAAATATATTCAGATTGTTTGCAATCTTAATGTTGCAAAAGTGAATTAATAATATTAGGAAACTGATTAAAAATCTAATAACTACATGAAATTTTTACGAAATGAGTCCGGCAGAGTATTATTTTTTCTAATTGGAAATAAATAAAATATAAAATATAGGCACACCCCTTATATTCATTGGCAGAAGTAAACAGTACTTATTCAGCAGAAAAAAATTATTAGCAGATAATACTAACAACTAATAACAAAAACTAAAATAATGTAATCAACAACTCAGATGAAGGTATTAAGGTAATAAGGTAGGCTTTCACGACCGGTATCTAATAAATTTCTGCTTTCTTCCGGGCTTAAGGGTCGTGGTTCATTGAAATTTCTTCCAAACGTTTCATTTGCAACTGCGGCAAACATCTTCAGTGGCGAGAAATTATTCAATATCAAGTTTTCTCGAAAACGAGGTTAGAAAAACGTCTTGTCACTAACTTGACATTTAACAAATAATATTTTGATACACCATTTGGATATTCAAAAAACCAAAATCCAAATCTCTGCTGCCACATAGCGCTTTATTTATCCTCCAACCCTCCAACTGGACACCAAACTCTGGCTATTGTACGGTTCTCCCCTTTTCTATTGAAATTGTTGGAGTTCTTGCAAATTTCAATTGCTTCTCTATAAAGGCGTGTGTGACAATGTGGACAGAACTTCGGTGCTGAAGGCAATGTAACGAGAAATTAAGTTTAAATATAACATAAACTTCCAGTTGAAATAATTAAAAATAAATAATCCTAATAATTAAAAGAAAACCCTCTTAAAATTAACCAAAGCTATCATATTTTCCTTATTATTTTGTGATATCCTCCTTTAAGCAGTTGTCGGCAGAAGTATGGTGTGATCTGTAGCCATAGTTCTTCACATTGCTGACGCAGTGGATTTCCATTCTGTAGATTTTGGTTTCCTAGCATATCTTCCTAACATCGAACCATATGCGCCCACAAATTTTCTATGGGGTTCAAGTCTGTGGATTTGGCTGATCAATTCAAAACAATTACGTCTGGTTGCTCTAGAAACCATTGTAGTCGTGCAGCGGTGTTAATTGGGTTATTATTCTGTACTAATACAATTTGTCATAAACTAAAGGAAGGATGTATTCCTATAGCAAATTCAAATAAACATTTACAGGCTTTCTCCCTTTAATTTGAATAAAATTTCTTAGCCAATGACTATACATCCGTGCCCAGTACGCGGTAACTCTTCCGCTGATTTTTGTATTTACAACATATTTCTTTTCATATCTTGTTTTTCAGGTCGGTACACCTTTTGTTTGGTAATTTGATTGGATTGAAATATTTTTTCATCCATGATCAGTCCATCATCAGTCCAGTCAAAGCACAAGTGCTGTATTCCATCCGATTTTGAGCATGTTGTTCAGTAAAATGAATACCACGTGCGGGTGTTCTACACCTTTTTCCACTTTCCTTTATCGGTCTTCGGATTTTTCTTGTGCTGACAGATAAATTGGCGTATTGCAATAAATTTTAAGCACTTACTAAAGGGTTGTTTTCAATTAAATGTATTAACTCATTATAATTAATAATTTGTTTCTGTAGGGTAAGTGTTTTTTACCTCTATAAGTGAACGCCAACGATGTGCGTATATATTTTGCCCTTTATTTATTTGCAATTTGAAAACCGGAAGCTACGCTTTCCTAAAGTTTTATTAAGTAATACGGTGCGAGCAGCAAATCCCAAGAACCACGTGACCCGTCAATTAAGTAATTTTTTGTTTTAAGGTTGATTTTGTTAGTTTGTAGTATGGGTTGGCAATAATAATATCACTAGCGTGCATATCAGCTTACACATGGTTTACATGTCATCTAGTAAGGCAAGCGGTGTAACGAATTGATATAATTTAAGTTGGCGACATTTTAAGTCACGTGGTTCTCAGGATTTGTTTCTCTCTGTGTATGAGTTATCATTAACCTTTTCTTATACATTTGTTGACATTGTTTTGTTCAGGGGAGGCATTATTATCAATTTCAAATTTTGACCTATCTAAATTTAATAATTGTTTTACTATTAATTTATGTTAATGATGTAATTACCAAAAAAATCAATATTATTATTGCAAACAATCTACATGCTTCTTTAAAACCACATCCCGCCTGAGCTGCGGGGAGCGTAGATAAGGGCTTGTTTATTTTAAAAACGAACGGAGCAGACGAGCAAAAAATCGAATGCATGTATGCCATTGAAAGATGACGTGTAGAATATTTCCAAACTTTACGAATTCCGTCTCTTTCAGTGAGTCAAGACTAATGCCGCTGTTTGTACATACTGTTGAATGTAGCAAAAGTTTAAAGATTTCCTATATAAATGCGGGTTGTTTTAACCTTTGTATTTTTATTTTATCGTGTTTTAAAGTGTTTAGCATAATTTTTGATACATAATGTGTTATCTATCAAGGGAAATATTTACAAAAAGAAATCTTTAATATTACATATTTGCAGTAGTAATGTATGCTTCTAATAGAAACATAAAAAAACTATCGACTTGACTGTATAATGCCTATTATGGCGAAATGGGCTCTACTAAGATGTCTTCAAAGAAGAACGTTTATGTGCCAGTCACTCTGTATACATTTGTGATTTCTATTCGCTAAATAGACATTCGATAAATACAGGTGTTTTAGATTTTAAATATGGGCGTGAAAAAAAGATAAGCTCGTGGATTTATTACACCGAAATATGGGCATGATGTTATCGATATTTCCGAGACCACCCACTTCAAATGAAATTATCGCTGTTTGCTTAATACTATCGCCAATCTCTCTCTGCCCTTCATGAACTTTAGCACCGTACAAGCATACCACCTAATGTATACACGCTGTTTGCGGCCGATATCACAAAGCGAAAGAAAGCGCATCGCATCTGATTATGGCGTTTTAAGGGCAGACCAGGATCTCATATACGTATGCCGTGGTAGTAGAAGACACGACGACGATTGTGACACAATACGCCAGCCGTTCGAAAAGGAATCCGCCAAGGTTACACTGGCCGCCGATGCTCAGCTTATAAAAACCGCCTTTCTGTCGGCTATAACTCGACCATGCAACGTCTCTATATACTTATATTTATTACGAAGATTCAATCACAAGATGTCTACAAATTTAATGGCTATCTTTTTTTACTTATGTCAGTAGAGCGCGTAAGTTATATTGACAAGACGAATAAAAATTATTCGGTGCTTTTTTCCATATGCAGAGTAATTAACTATTGTGTTCGATTCATCTCATGCAAAAAAACTATACGTGTACAGTACGAAGCAATTTGTTCGGGGAGTTATTGTAATAAATGAGTAACGCAAACTGATCTTATAGGTATTAATTATTATTCGACGGATTACATTTTCCCATTATATGCTAAGGTGATAGCTTTTATAAGAACTTAATTACGACAAGATTATTATCGAATTTTGTATGTATTGAAAGGAAGTTGTCAAAAATCAAGCGATGTTCATATTCAGGTAATTAGAATTAATAGCTCTGTGAGATGCTTTGGCTCCGTTAGGTCTTTCATGATCAGTAATAGCATATTCGTGTATGCGTAGCAGTTTGATTATTCACATATTTCTTTGGCAAATAGGGCTCAATTTTATGTGTGCGCAAATCCATTCCGATTCCATTCATAAAAAAATGCTCATGTATTTGGGGTATGTGGAGAAGATACTTTAAGTTTTATATTAGAAATGTTTCCGGTAAAAAAACAATTACCCAATTGGGAATACCAAACTGTAATAAGAGCAACTGTAAGATGATGAAAATACAACTGTTAGTACCTGTCAATAATTTCTTGTCATGAATTGTAGGCGTGGAAGTTTATTTACATTGTATGGAGGCATTTTAAAACTTAAACGTTACGATCGCGCTTTGTTTTGCTTATTGGTTTTAATTGAAATTTTAAAGATGGAAATAGACACTAAAAATGGAGGTAATTTGTACAATTAGAAATCTACCTAGGCCATGAAAAGAAGGTCCTGTCATTATAATGGTTTATTATCAAGTTGCTGCAACGAGTATCGAGCTGTGAGAAAATCACCTATATTTTTGTTGTTTTTGTGCGACTGTAAATTCGCGAAAATGATATATTTAGAGCATAGAAACGTGATAGTTTTTTTTACAAAAGATGGTAATCACCCAGAAATTATTCAGGAACATATGACTGTTGTATATGGTGAAAATATTTTTACATAAAATTCTGGTTAAATGAAGTAGAGATTATCCGAAAAATGAACGACCTGTGGCGGCAAGAACCGAAGAAAACATTAGGAAAGTTGAGGAAATGGTTATGGCTCTACGTACCGAAGTATTGGTTATCTCAGATGAAATAGGAATATGCGATGCATTTGTTTTGACAATTTTGCATGAGGATTTGCGGACTAATATGATGTCAGTGCCCTTGCATTCCGAGAATCCTGATGCCAGATAAAATGCGATCAATATTTGGCGGGTTTAGTTCGTGACCAAGAATTCAATTCGAAAATTGTAACAGGCGGCAAATCGTGGATGTTCCCCCTGGATCTATAATCTCCATTACGTATAAAAAGCAAAGATGAAAGCATTTAGATACTGATGGTGTCAATTTCTTGGGATAATTGGTGCATTCTTTGGATTGATTGTGTCAAGAAAGGATCTACGGTTACTGCAGATGTCTATGTAGAAACAATTAAAAATTTAAAAGTTGCTATACGTACGTCAAAAGAGGCATTAGAATCTTGCCCAAAAATCTTTATTGCTCAGGACAATTTCTTAGTTATTATTTTACTTGTTTCGGTCAGTATGATCAATTGATTCTCTCTTCAGTCTTCCAAGAGGTCTTTTTTCTGTGGGTTTATAAAAGTGTGTTTGAGTTTTTGTTTGTTTTTATTAATTGTCGATTACTTGTTTTACTGTTTCAGAATACTACTTATATTTGCAATGAGTATAGAGTCATTATAGGATGGACCGTGGTAAAAGTTATCTACTAAACTGTAGCAGATAAATCAATAAATAGATTACTATTTATTTCGAACATTGCAAAAATCTTTAGACGGTGGAGTACTAAGATGTCCGACCACTTTCAGAAGACACCGGAGGGGTTCCTCGACGATAAACTGCAGACATTTTACAAGTGTGGTATAATTATTTTGATGATAAATCGTCATAGATTGGCATTAGAGGGATTTTATTAAATATGAAATATATGTTGTGTATTAAAAAACCTTCTTATAATATTCTTCATATTCTAATTTCATGTATTTTTATCCCATAATTTTTATTCAAAATATTTTACATATCGTAAAACAAAATGCAATAATACAAAAAATATATGTATATAAAATAGACTTCAAGGTTGTAAATATGATTGAAAAAGGCATAAGTGCCATTGGGATCAAATGATATAGGTACATGTAGCAATTACTATAGTTTCGCAACTTTTATCTCTTACTATCTTACTATACCTAGTTGCTGTCATTAGCGCTATCTTCACTTCAATAAATAAAATTATGAGCTTTTTCACTGATTCTTAAACAAGAAAATTGTTTTTTTATATTTTATTGTTTTCCTCAAAATATGCATTTTAACTGTCAGAAACCCAAATAATGGAACTGGAAGTAGTAATAATGTATAGCTGATTCGACGATTTGGCAACCGTGTATCGAATTTTCATAAGCTCTGTACTGTATTCGGTGGTTGAGGCGAGCTATAATTCTATGTATAATTACTAGTTTAGGCTGCTTCTATTTTATGATCCTCGCTCTAACCAACTTATAGATATACGAGCAGGAGACTTCCCTCTGTTCGCTACTGATACAGGTACTGGCACTTTTGACCCCTTAAGGGCATATCCCTTAAAGGGTCACAAGTGTCAGTACCTTGGGTCAAATATTCAGAAACATCTACTTTTGCCACTAAATATTAGTACCCTTGGTGCTTCCATGCTTCAATTGTATAGTTGTTCAGGAGTTGTATTACTTTGTTATTGTAAAATTATTTTAGTGTAATTATTAGGCAAACTCTGTCTTCTATCATAAAGCTTTAATTAGAAGAATCAAATGAGACGTGAGTCGTCTTTGCAACTGATATAAATTCGTTTTTAATAAAAGCAAAACTAGTCTGAGAAAGTTCGTTACAGACTTCGTTAAAGCTGAAAGCCATTCTACTCTTTTTTTCTTATTTGTACATACAATGTAAATTGTCGGAAGAGTGGCGAACAATAGCATTTAGGAGACAGTAGAAAAGATGTGGAAATACTGAAGACAAGATAGGTTTACGGTAGTGTGTTCTCAGTAAAGCGGGATCGTTATTCAAGGAGCAGAAACGGGGCCGTTTAAATTGATAATTTGAATCTAACGGGTGCCGATCATGAAAATAAAAGTTGCGATCTCGGCGAGCAGTGAAGGAGGGGCGCGGTCGTAATCCGCGTAGTACGTGTCCATCAAAATCGAGAGGAGGGTCCGTATCAACTGAAACACAGAGAGCGTCGGCGCACGAATTTCCCGACCGCTTCGACGCCGTATAACGCCATCTTGCCGGCAATCTCCTAAATGGCCATCGAGATAAACTTAACCGTCTCGACATGTATACCACCCCCGGGCCAAAGGGTAATGCCGAAATGCACATCCGTGAAATTGAGAACGCGTCGCCCCGCAAATCCACAGTGACCATGAAAAAGCGTCGACGTTGGGAGCGCGACGCGTCCTCTTCACGTCGATCATAAAAATCAGCTGGAGCATAAAAACATCCGAACTGGCTGTGAGTGACGTCCCAGTTGATGGTTCGAGGACGATCGATCTCATGACGTCACAGGTACGGCATACCAACACTTGATGCCGTCGCGCACACATAGACATACACAGAGAGATATTATTTATGACATGCACGCTAATGTTATGTACTTGCCTTGTGCTGGCATTGAAATGATCCTATTAAACATTACCAGAAAACTTACTGTTGCAAGTTCCTGTTCATTATTAAATTAAGGTTGATATTAAATTAGAGCTTCGCAAGGAAACATTTCTCTTCATTTTGTTTGCTTTCTACGGTAAAATATCATTTAGAGTTTTGTAAAATATGGTGAAAAATCTAAATCACCATCCAGATTTTGTTAGCTATCAGAGCAGAAGTTTTATTAAATTGAATCTAAGAAGCTATTCTATATCCAAATATATATTTTTTCTATCAAGCATTATAAAATAATAAGATACGTTGGCTTGATATAACAGAACTAAAACAAAAAATACTCTTACCACCTCAATCAGTGAAAAATTCATCACTTCACTTCATAAAAAGTGTCCAGAATTAGAAACTTCAGTCCTTAAATCAAATGTGTCTAATGCAGTAATGTATAGAACGTATTATTTACTAAGGATATCTCAAACTAGGTATAAAGAAATTCAAAATCATAGATTAAAAGTTAGTGCATTATTTCCGTCTGTAATGATCCCAGAGACCCTGAAAAATTTGGAAGAGCTGTTAGTGGAAAAATATTTGGATAGTAGGAAAACTGATGAATACATCAAGTTAATCCGGTTGCGGATGTTACAGGATTTTTGAGATAGAAGATAAGTTCTACGAACAGCAGGATGCCACAGCAATGGGTAATACTTTATCTCCATTTATGACCAATTTATTTATGAGTAATTTTGAAGTTGAATTGAAAAAGACTTCCAAATATCTTCAGATATGTAGATGATTTTTTGCCAAATTTGATATAAATACTTTTAATTTGAACAAGTTCTTAAATGAAAATTCAAAATTCAAAACAATCGGTAAAGGATTATAAATAAAGAATAATAATGAACTTTAGTTTTTAGATACCTTACTAATTAGAAATAGAACGTTAGAAATGAACATATACCGTAAGAAAACCAATGTGAACAAATTGCTTTCAGCATAAAGTACCTAGCTTTAATTCTCTGGTTCAGTACAGGTACCGAACAGAATAAATTACATCATACAAATCGCTGAATACAACGGCTTTCAGAAGAATGATGATGATAAACAATCTAGTCATGAAATATAAACAAAAATTGTTGGTTAAAATGTGTACAACTCTAATATCTCAAAATTATCAAGGCAGTCAATTTGTTAAACTACCATTTCATAAATCAACAAGAAACCTATCTCATATTTTCAAAGAATATGTAACAAGAGTTACATCAGCAATTTATGAAAGGAATATATTGTAAAGAATGTAATGTGAAATATATTGGGGAAACAAGGCCAACAATCTCAACACGTTTTAGGGTGACACGTTTACATAGTCTAGTATTGCTCAAAATATTTGACAAACAGGTCACATGTCAGGAGATAAGTTAGTGAAAGAAGTTCTTGATCTTACAGTATTGGATAGCTATAAGAGTATCTGCGCTCATAAAATTAAGGACAAACTTATCCCGCACTCTAGCTTATATGAACTCTTAGGATAAATTGAGTAATGTTCGGTTCACAGATGATGGCGGAGTACGGTCAGTGAACAAGAACGATTAAATAGTATATATAGACATCGACTATGAGCCACAAATTAATGTTATTCCACTGATTGATGACCTGGTGAAGAGCATATCTTTCTAGGTTTTACCTTGACTAGAAATACTAAGTCTAACATCTTCTTCCTTTGTAGGTTCTACCAAGGATGGCAACCTATTTACCGCAATAAGTATCTATATATTATTCACCGAACAGATGGAGTACAAAAAATGGGTGATGAATGCGTGATACGAAAACTAAGCTTTCTATTGGTTGATAAGAACTCCCGAAGAGTCTATTGCAAACAATGTAAATTAAAAAAATCGTATTAAAAGGCGCCCTTTAAAATTCAAGTAGCGATTATTCGAATGATGCTATAGTCTGTTTAAATAAGGGT
Source organism: Osmoderma eremita (assembly GCA_031763485.1). Lineage (NCBI taxonomy): Eukaryota > Metazoa > Arthropoda > Insecta > Coleoptera > Scarabaeidae > Osmoderma > Osmoderma eremita. The sequence continues at coordinate 74,452 of JARFOC010001324.1, forward strand.
AAAATACCATCATAAGTTCTAAGATTAAATTTCTGTTTGCTTGTTGCTAAAAACAAATATAACAATTGCACTGCTAAAATAGGACAGAAAGATAATAACAAATTAAATTAATTGATTTAAAATGTATAACAGATCGCTGTATTGCATACCAAGGACGCGCAATGTTTATATATAATCAAACATAACCACAACATAACCCCTTTATTCCTTTGTAGCGTCCTGTATTTATTCATTTCAGTTTTGATCTGGTCTTTTTCCTCTATATTCCATATTTGTGTCTTTTTTAAGACTCTATTAGCACATAAAATATAACGGATAAGATAAAACAGTGTCAATATGCTTTGTATTTATAATACACAATGTACAATATACAGAATGTTGAGTAGGTTTTTTGGTGTTTTTCTTTTGTAGTGTTAGAGTTTTTAAGATGACTGATCACATAATTTTTATTAATCATTTTCTCATAAGCATAAACACATCCATAATTAAAACATATTCTAAATAAAAATAAACCCTGTGATTTCCCCTTGTTACGGCACAAGTACGTTTTTAATAACATATTAAACACCGTTTTACTAAGAAAAATTATATTCCTTTGAGCCGATCACACTTCAATATTTCACTTACGCCATCTTATATATTATTATTTATTTGCCCCACCTTAATATAAAAATCAGATTACAATAAAGAGCAAAAACGTAAAATGAAAGTTTACTTTTCATTATAAAGACGAATATGTTTCCGAAATAGGTTACAAATAGTCGTAGCTGGATGGAAATAACTATTTTTCTGTTTTCCAGTGTAACACCGGCTTTGCACTTGCACGATGCACGATCATCACGTGATCACTCTATCTGTTCGGTGAACAAAGTATAGAGTTATTTCACTGATTGAGGTGGTAAGGGTATTTTTTGCTTTAGTTCTACTATCAAGGAGTAGATGAAATTCCCGTTGTTTCTATTTCTTGGAACGCACACATGCATTACTAAACTATGTATATTCATACATTCTTGTTTTGCAAAAACAAGAATATTAATGGTACTAAAGAGACAAATTTTCTTATACTGACTATAAAAATTTGACGATAGGAACTAGCTAATCATGTATTTGTATTACTACAAACTAATTTATTTTTAATGAAATGTTTGTGAAGCAAGATATGCTTAATGTACCTATATATACTAGGGTATCCCTTATTCATCCATGATATTTGTGTTTCCTGATTAGAAATTGTGTGGACAAGAAATTTGCGAAGAAAGTTAGACTTGGTCCTCTAAAAAGTTTATAATCGATCCAAGGAACATACACACATACGTACATTGAGCATTTTCTTAAGGTAATGTTCAATCCTGACATACCGTAATCAAAAATTTCAGGAAAATATGGCCCAGTTTATGAAATTATGTACAAGCTTAAAGAATATTAACATTGACATTCTAAATTTTAATAAGTAAAATAATAGAGTGTTGATGCAGACATGAATACAAAGAACTCCGCTAACTAAGAGTGATATTTCTTAATAGAGTAGAAAAGATGACGGGGATTTGCCTTTCTGGTTTCCCAGGTTAGATATATTACTATATGTACTTTTTTTTGTTTCAGAATAAGTAGAAGCTATCTTCAAAAAATGAAAAACCTATTTGTGATATTTGTATTTGTTATATTTTTAGATTATTTTTGAACGCTTGGCTCTTGTACCATAAAAGCACTTACGAATAATGAAAGCATAGTTGTGGGTATAGCTGAAACCTGGCATTTAACAGAGGAAGCAGCAACTTCAGCCGTTCTTCTATAGTGGAAGGATGAGGAAGGTGGCAATTTTAATTAGCCAAGGCTCTTGATATAAAATGAAATAACGGATGATACAACTAAATGAAGTTGCTTGGTATCTTCTTTTTACTAATTGCTTCCTCATCAATTTTAGCAGTTCATTTTACTTTCTAGATGAACGTGGATAAATTACTTTGAAATATTTTAAATAAAAAATAACTTCTAGCTAACAAAACAATTAGTTCCCATCTCGGCAGCAGCAAAAATTAAGAAAGCTATTGTGCTGAATTTTTGTGCAGATTGCACTTATACCAAATGTAAACTTTTATGGGGGGTGAGATCAACAAAATTCAAAAGTTGGCATATAAAGGACACCCTCATGTATACATACATATCGGGCGTATTTTAATGAATGTACGTGGCGTCACGCCTCCTTTAACGGCATAGTTGGCAATACACAGTAGGGCGTTTAATAAATTGTAGTAAACCTATATTTAGTTTTTACAATTATATTCGATATACGATAAGGTTAATGTTACTTACGGCTGATATAAGAGTACTTTCCATTTAGCTCTGAAAAGAAAATATAAATGAAAAATATATAGTGACACAATTAAAGAAAAATGGTCATGGTAATCAAACGATAGGTACAGCTCTAAATATAAGTCACGTACAAACATTAAAATACACCAGATATACGTATGAACTACTATCTTATTTTAAAATAATATATTTTTATAAAACCGTTTTTGTAAAATTACTACTATTTGATTGTAATTTCTGTTTTAATTTAAGTAATAAATCCGTTCATAGGTAAACAATATGATTAACCAGATATTAATAACAAAACGAATTTAGGAAAGAGTAAATAGAGATGAAATTCTTTTTGGGCCAAGGAAGTGTACGGAAGTCATAGTTCAATTGTTTTAATTGAACAATATTTACTTTTACTCAAGCATAAGTTCGATTTCATTGTAATGATAACAATTATTTATCTTGCCAGTACTAAGCTAACGTAACTAGTGGAATACACTAGGACATAGTACGAAGACAAGGCATAGATTTATACGATTCTAAAACATAATGTTTAAATTATAAGCGTTTGTGCGAAACGCTATCTTGTTGTATAGATACATATGTATTTCAAGTTATTTATAATAGTTCATTTGTGATAAAACATCAAACGCAGCAATTTTTACTGGTCCATATATCATGTTCAGCTAATCCCTGTTAATTTACAACACTTAGGCTAAATATATAACGTAAATATGTATGTATATTCCCACTATAACGTTTTGATTATTCTGGGAGTAACTTTCTTTTTTAATATTTTAGAAAAAGAGTCGGTAACTATATTAGTATTTCTTAAAATGTTTCCTAATAGGTTTTACTGTAGTATTATTGTTATGGTTTAGAAGATCTACGATATTTCGTCAGGGTTTCGAGAATAATTGTTATATGAAAGAAAAAACAAGAAAGCCTAACTCAGTGTAATTTCTTTTTAGTAATATTTACGCGTCAAATACTATTTAAAATTACACCTATTATAACTACTCCAATAAGATATCTACACATGAATATGTGTGCTTTTACGTAATTTATATTCCAACATGTGACGACAAAAGGATCGTTCTTAGGTACATATGTTGTAAGTGTAAATATGCATAATGTTCCCGCTTCCTTTCGAATACTCGGATAAGATCCTATGTCAATAACGTAAAGGGAGGAGAGAGACCTGCCCACTACCAGAAAACCTTAATTCTGTACGAGGAAATGACTTGCAAACGTCCTCACACCTGGACTCTCTCTCTCTCCGATACTGGTATCAGCTGCTTCGGGACCCGTGCCATTATTTTACGTGAATGTGCGCTTTATCAATTGCCCCATCGACACAATACACCAGACTACGGAAACGGGGCTCAATTCAGCAACCCACATGAAATGATTTAAGACTCAATTCTATGACCATAAACAACCTGCTAGTCCTTATGACAAATGGACGAAACAGAAAAAGCTTTGTATACGAATTAAGTGGCCGCACATTGTTTGCACTGCGTAAATTGCACCGGCGCGTTTTTGATGTGCCCTGAAGGGAATATCACGTTAATGTGAAAAATTGTTTTTCGCACACGTAATCCGTAATGACACGAAGCATACTTATAAATTTTACATTATGACGGGATATTATGCTATGGATTTAAAAGCTTTTGATGATTACTGTCTTTATTATATATAAACTTCTAAATTAGTTGCGATTTTTTAAAACAAAGAATTATACCTAACGTATTTGCGACTTTGAAGATTGTATGCCCACAAACACAATTCACAGGGGAAACAGTTCTCACAAATAGACCGATACGTCTTGTACGTCAATTTACATTAATATTTAAAAAATATATGACCGCAAAAGCATATTTATGAAGTTACAGCCGCTTGATATAAAAATCACATAACATAAAAATAACATTTAAATAACAAATTTAAAGCTTTATGGCAAATGCTTAAAAAATTGCTAAGGACCATCGCCAGCCAATTATGCATGCATCCAATCTTCTCGTCACAGATTGGCAAACACGTTGTAACACCTTAGCATCATCATTTATAACGGTAAAATCAATAATAATGCGATTGCGATGACCTTCTACGTTTTCAATAGGATTTATATGAGCTAAAGACTTTACATTTCTCCAAAGGAAGAAATTTTTGGTAATGGTTTCTCTTTGTTCATCGATGACATTAGTGTTGGCGTTGTTACGATCACATGTTTTCCAATAATATTTTTAACTTTTAGCAAATGTGTTTCGAACTGTCGGAGATGTATATTCACAAAGGTCAGTGGTAAAAATCTTTTTCTTTGCATAAAGATGTTTAACTTGTAAAGAGGTACCATTAGCGTGCCCATTATAAAATGCATATCAGCCATGTGTTCATTCGTTTAACAGTAAGTACAATTAAAAACACGAACAATAAATAAACAGAAATAGCCCTCATCTTCTCAGCTATTATTTTGATTTTTTAGGATTGATTTAGGTTTTTTTTGGAGCGGAGCGTAGGAAACACCCGGTATAGTAGACAGTAGTAATGTTTAAAGATCGATCATGTGATGAGGAATATCATTGAACGAGAAAGAAAAGAGAAAAATAATTAAGATAACATAAGATGGAGATAATTAGAAAGAAAAAACGCCTTCAGATGAACAATTACCTGACATAACAATTATTAGTGAGGCGTAATTGATAACCTTGATCAGTAAAACAGTTATATGAATTGTATTATAGTGCAGTTCAAGTTCTGAAGGAAGTATTGCTCTTATAGAGATCGTACCCCACGTTACCAAATCTATTTAGGTAATGCATTTTCCATATGTTGTCGCTCTGAACAATATAGTAAATTTAATGTTGCCAACTCATAAATGTAAATCTGTGAATTTATCGTCGAAAGATTTGTATTTATGGGTTATGTTCTTATATGAATGTTGACCGAATACTATTGATTATTACATCACAGGCATACTTAACCTTAGAGAAAACACAAGGATACATCATTCCATTGTTCCACAATGGAAACTGATTTGTTCGAAGACAAATATGTAATAGAAGGCAAGAAAAACTGGGAGAATATGGCAACAATTCCCGTTATAGGAAAGGATAGCCTCACACAAATACGTATAAAATAAAAAAGGATGGATATGGTCCATAAGAGCAATACTTCCTTTAAAACGTGAGCTGCGCTATAGTAACAAAAAAAACCCACATAAGAGTCAATGAATAAAGTCAGTAGATAAACTAGGGGCTTCTAGCGCACTTTCCCCATAAGAAATACATGGGGTCCAAAGACACTACTTTTCCGCCATCTTGGATTTCATGATCTGTTGTGCCCCAACAGATAACCGTTACGTTTGCAATTGAACGACTATCTGGTGTGGCGGAAACGGCTGGCCGCTATATTAGAAAAGTCACCCGTTGTAATGGAACGGTTATCTGTTGGGGCACAACAGATCATCGAATCCAAGATGGCGGAAAAGTAGTGTGTTTGGGCTCCATATATTTCTTATGGGGAAAGTGCGCTAGAAGCCCCCTAGTTTATCTACTAAAGTCGACAAAAATTCAGTAAATGCAAAACAATGGAACACCTTAACAAGAACAGAGGTTATAAACCGTGTGCAATATATAAAGGTATATATCATATTATCATATGCTTTTGCACAATGACAATTTGATACTTCAAAGATACTTTTGATGATATTGCCATCACAACCAGCAAGTCCAGTCACCTTTTATCGCGTTTACGGGTCGTCAATGTACCTTTGTGGATGTGATGCCAAACTTTTATACTAACCTGTAAGTATAGCTTTTGCAATTAAACAACCGACTTTTGACATTTCGTCTTTTCATAACATGGTTGCGACGCACTACAAAGCATATCATATGGTCTGACAGATATATAGATAGGTTACGGTTTAAAACATACGAAAACTAAATAAACGTCAAAATGACAAATATCAAGTAAGTGCGTTGACAACTGATTGAAGAAATATTACGCGGACGAAATGTCACTAGATTTAATATTGCTATGCGTTTGCTAAATGTGAAGTTGTGTTAGTATGATTTGCTGTCAAAAGTCGTTTGTCTCGTTGCGAGAGCTGTATAGGATGTACGATGTGAAATTTGAATAGTTATAATAGTTGCGCTACTTGCAAATAGAGGGGGCTAATCACTTTTCATTTAAATTTCACGACATGATATTTGTTTGCCCATAATTAAAAGTAGATTTTAGTTAGACCAATCATTATGTTGATGTCTCAAGCAATTGGGTTTAAACAATTTTCACAAACAAAATGATGTATTTCTGTTATGCTACAAATGATTTCTTCAGAAGACTGAAAAATCACGTGACAAAACGCATTCTAATGTTACTTGGACAAGATTAATTTGTCTCGTCTGTGTTGAATTTCGGTAATTGCACGCATCGCCGCCGTTTCCATAAAACGTTTAAGTAGTAAGTGGTTGAAGGGATGAAAAGCCAACGCTCGCCATGTGTATATGGACGTTTCACGTGCACCGTCATCGTATACGTGTTTGTATGTCGTTGTGTGCGTGCGCGTATGGTGTTTGTGCTTGTGCCTCTTCGTCGACGTCTCCGATATCGAATTAATGCGTCGTTCGCGTGGAGACGAGCAGCAGCTGGTGCGGGTAAACGATCACCACCTGACCGTACATTTGCATATTAATCTCAAAGGTCATGTACTAATATGTCGGACCATTTGTTGATGAACTATCAACTTTTAATGGTGAACGAAGCCGAGAGAGTCCGGGGAATTGAGATATTCAATTCGTTTTATTGAATAATTAATTAGGGAGCTCCCGAAACACATTAACTTTAATTACAGTGCAGTATAATGTGTAGTTAAATCATTACTACGCGACGTCGTCGTCTAAATAAAGGCGCAATTCAGGAAGTCGGACTTATTTAATTGCGAACTTGCAAGGCGGCCGGCGAGATTCGATTTGAATACTCCATCACGAACGTACGTTTGTGCTCAAAAGTTTAGAACAAGAAATTTTGTACGTGGAAAGGGAACCGAATTGTAATTTTCTGTAATGATACTTTGTCTGTGACACTTTGCAAACGAGGAAACTAGTTCCATCAAGAAAATAATAATTAGGTTTTCATACATCTACCAAATTAAAATAGCAAAATTAACGTTACATTTATGGGAAAATAAAATTTAACTTGCACCTAATCAAACGTTATCTCTTTTCATAAATAATTTTGCGAACGTTGAGAGCGTAAAAAATCTTCATCTTTTCCTAACTTAAACAACTTAACACTACCCCTTTCAATTGCTTAGATATTTAGTTATTATCTAATAATTGCTTTCGTTATGATAAAGTTCACCTTCTTCGTTCCTTTTTAAATGGTAGAATAGTAATTGTAAGAAATATTCAGACTCATTCCAATCTTTCACTCTTATAATCAGGGTCCTTATTTTGTTTGGAAGATTGACTTAAAAAAAATTAACTAACATAGCAAATAAATGTGAAAGAGAAATAAATATTCCTGAAATGAGTCTGTCTAAATAGTATTTCAAACACTAACACCGGAGTAATTAATTTTCTGTATCTTATGCATATCTAACGGCAAAAATATTAACTTTATGATATTTGAAAGATACTTGTAGCACAAAAAAATTTTTTTTTGAATAATAAAAAATTTATACATATTTTATTTTCCCATATTTTTTTACCCTATTTAACCAATTGGATATCTGTCATCTTATACAATAAATTGATGATTCTTATTCTCCTATTTTTTGATGGCTTTAACTGGATAACGATTCAGAATTATGGATAGCACCTTTTACACATAATTTTATAAAGAAACACTGTTCTTTTGGACGAATGGTATTCTCATCGGTTTACATGTAGACACGCATTACAAGAGATCTACAACTAATGTCATTTAAATGTATTATTTTTCTGTCATATTACCTGTTGCAAATCTATACTATTATTTTCATATCCGAAATGTTATAAATATATATTTTTGTAAAATTTCTTTTTTCGGGGGTGTTATGTCAACGATTTTTATTCGTTTCTATTATACACATGTTCTAATATTATCTGTCATGTAACCTTATTATTTCTTTTAACTCAATTGCTAATAATGGCTTTAAGGCACCCTTCTACATGATTTATAATTTTTTACATTGGGTTCCTTCTCTGGTAAATGGCCTTGACTATGCAATATTGTAACTGGCAAAACATTATGCTCATTGGATATTTATATTTATCAATGGATTCATTTTCGATTCATCATCATATTTTAGTAGTATTTAATTCTGTAATGTAAATTGTACTTTAAATTTTACTGAAAATTCTGACATACATGATGAAACTCGTATAGTTCCCTGGATAAATCTCTTCTGTAAACCATTAGAGTACGCATATACAGGCTGAGTCTAATATAAAAAGCCAAACTATGCCAGGTAGTAGTACCCTTACAGATAATATAAAAATGTCAAAACAATTGCTCATTAAGAAAGAGAAAATCTCTATGTTTTAACCTCTAAAATATATATTTAGATCGAGTTTCATCATAGGAGATATGTACCTATTATTTGACAATATTATTAACGTGTAGAAATGAATGCCTTGTATTCATTATAGTTCATTATATTTAAATGTGCAGTTGGCGAGTTGAGATAAAAGAGCCATAAATTTCGAACAGCTGTGAATGAACTGGGGTCAGTAATATATTCAATTAAAGATAACGAAATAGACTCATAAATATTGAATCTTGAAATTACAAATTCCTTTATAACTTGAATCTTTTTCTTGTAAATGCTTGCAGATTTGGGAGGCTTATCTGTATCTTGTGCATGAAGAATTTTGGATAGTATATCATTAGAACAACTACATATTATTTTTTCGATTCATATTTCAGACTTAGCACGGATTGGAAAAACTTGGTTATACATGTTTTGTTTAGAAATACGGATTTACTGATTACTGATACAAATTAATGTTTGAGTTTAATGATAGTAACATAAAAGGAAGTTACACATAGTAACGCAATGCGAATACACATGTACTACTGAATTAAGTGAATGTTAACTTGATTTCATTCAAATATACATTTGGGCCTACATTTGGGTATCAGTTTCTTAATGTTTAGGCTTTTACAATACATACACGCATGTTGTTAAGATGAAGATTTTTTTCTCGCTGAAGCTTCTAGTATTGCATCAAGGTTCTGAGAATATAATATAAGCGCCAAGTAAATATATGTACATATGTACGTATATACTAATGCATATATAGATCATATATGGAAAGGCTGGAAGAAAGAAAAAAATCTGAAAGTTTAACCAGGCGCTGAATTTTTTAGACACCATGTGCCAGAGTTTGTCGCCCGCTCACAAGAGACAACACGTATGCTATGCCCGCGCGCGCGCCTCTGTGTTTATGTGTGTGTTGTTAGTTTTAATGAAGCGCAGTAAATTTTGTTTATGTGCTGTAAAAGAGTTTTATATTTATATTCCACTAAAAACGAACAAATTTCCTAAAACGTTCCACTCATCCGTTTTATCGCTGATATTTCCTATGCACACACGAACGAACGCTTCTCTCGAATGCCCCGTTTTATGTTGGAACGCATTGATATTTTATTTATCCCGAACAAGTCGCCGTACACACACCGTAAACCGAAGAAATGTTAATTCCAAACGGCGAACGGCTAGTTTTATCAACGCGAGAATCTATTGACACGGCGGAAAATTGCTCACGTTGTATTTAGCCACGCACACATGCACAAAACGGCGCATGTACGCATCGTACAACTGCCATCACGGTATCCTTATTTGCGCGCACCAGATGCAATATTGTGATTTTATCCGTTTCAATGTTCAGTTATTTCAATAAACCAGGAATTTATGACGAACCGGACATCCAAATGACAGACGTGTAAAATATAGTTTGTAAATAACTAACGAAATGTAAATAATTAAATGCAATAATAAACAACATTAGCGAGCGACAGATATGTGGTGATATGTAAATAGATATAAATAAGATAATAAATATCCTGGACGTGTACGCTCTTGTATTGTAATTAAATCCAGGATATTGCATAGTGTGTAACTTTGAAAACTTCACTTTTCTATCCACCTCTGAGAATACATTTGTTGATCTTTAATTCTGCGTTCATACAGTTTCTGGTCGAAGCAAAAACGTTGTCTGTATAAATATATTTTTAGCCGACAACAAACGTTATACAGGCATACTACTTTACGGCGTTGTATAGATTTTAAATTTGCGACTACTTCTTATATACATATCTTACTAACTGCCCTCTACATACATTATATTATAGGTATACTTTTGTTTTTACTGCGAAGAAACTCATTTGTGAACGTGATTTGAATTCATACTGGATGAAATATGGGAAACTGGAAATATTATTGGTGTTTAGCTTATTGTGATAGCTGACCATTAGGGCCATGGATGCAGGCGCAGTTAATCAATTAAGATCTTAGTGGATTCGATTGCATGAGATAAGGATACTTTTAAATGAAAGTGTTTCGGCTCTCAACAGCAGGAACCATACGGATCATGTTTTCTATTTATGTTTTTGTAACTTGGCTAGTAAGGAAAAACTTGGTTACACATGTTCTGTTTAGAAATACGCATTTACTGGTTACTGATTCAAATGAATGGTTGAGTGCGGACATTATAAGTAAGAAAAGACATTGCGCTGTTTGAGAATTTGTCGCAAAGAGCAATAGCGCTTTACTGGCAAGAATAACCAAATAATCACTCCAAATGTGTTTCCTTCATAATAGTAAAGCTGGAAATGTAGGAGTAACTGTAGCTGTTGTTAAAATTTTATAATAAAATACATAGATATTGTACAGATCATACATTTTAAAAGCATTTTTTAATGAATTTTGAACTAATATAATTTTAAAATTGTCTAAGAGAATACTTTTTCTTTCTTAAAAAAGTTGGATATGAATTTGCCCAATGGAAAATAATACGAAAATATTACATTGTAAATGATATTAATGAAAATTATCTGCAGTGCACAGGAGCATTTAATTAAAGTGCGGTTTATTAGTTGTTATGAGTTGCATTATACAGGCTGTTTACGGTCTTATGATTTAATTTTCAAGGGGTGATTAAACGTCTTAAAATAAGGTCATTAAGCCTAAAAATATCTTAACAAAGTTGCATAATAAGAGAGCTATTAATGTTAAAAAAATTGTAGTTTGATTTTTTTTTATTTGTAAGTGGTGATTAAGCATGTTAATTTAAACATTTTTAATGTTTTTCATGGAATCCACTGCACACTAGTTGTTCAAAGTTATCGCCGTGTTGTTGAACGCAAAGTCTCGCTCGACGTAGGCCTTTGTCTTGCCTTCGAATTGTCGCCGTAGCTGCCTCTGGTGGTAAATGTACATTTCACTTCGTCAGTACGATCGTACTGATGATGCGTGCATATACACGCGAAATGTACATTTACCATTAATAAATAAGTTGTACGAACTAGTGAAAAATTCTCATTATCTATTACCAAGCTCCTGTTACTTTTGATTACAATTCAGTTATTTTTAAGATTTAGACTGGGTCAAAAAACCATTGCAGAAAGAAACATTAAGAAACACGACAGCTGATTATAAAATTAAGAAGGAAAAACGTAGCATTTTATTTCAAAAACGAGTTTCTCGTGTACGCATTACTAGAGCGGTGAATTTTTGGGGAATAGGTGTTGGCCTGTTAGAAAACCGCTCACTTGCAGCAGCAGAATTCTGGTGTACTTCACCATAAATTAACGACATGTCAACGTATTCACTGTTGGTGCGATGGACCATTTTTACTTTTCTTATCAGGATTTATTCGGAAAAATTTACTTTAAACCAGTGACAACTAATGAAACAACTTGACAGATAGGAAAAGTTACAGGCGTCAGCCTACTTAGTAAAAAAATCACTAATTACCTATCGTTTACATTTACTTTGCACAAGTTGTTGATCAATCGGTTTAGCGTTAAAAATCTTTTTTTACGGTGGTTAATCACCACTTAAAAATAAAAAAAATAAACACTACAATTTTTTTGAACATTAATATCTGTCTTATTATACAACTTTGTTAAGATATTTTTACGTTAACGACTTTATTTTAAGTTGTTTAAACACCCCTTGAAAATATTTTTTATTTCTTCCCCTTTAATTTACTTCGCATTTGAGGTGTAACTTCCGCTACCAAATGTGGTATTTTCTTTTTACTTTTA
>JARFOC010001325.1:0-12021 GCA_031763485.1 Osmoderma eremita
ACTTAGTTGCCGAAATACGTATCCAGGAGTTCTTCACTCATCGAGGTGGTAAGGGTATTTTTTATTATTTTTTACCAACAGAAATAATAAATGGTTCAATCAGATCATCTACAATTCCATCTAATATACACATTCTTGTTTCTTCTTGAATCATATGCTCAACACAAGTCTTCCAATTTCCAATCCAGTTTGAATGTTTTGTATAGCTTTCGCTTCTCTCAATTTAAATGTATTATTCTTGGATGCCACATCATTTTTTTTTTTGCCCATATCAATTCAATTGGATTAAGTTCACAATGATAAGGTGGCAATCTTAAAACAATTTTGTTATGTTTTGCCATTTCATCAATCACATACATATGGTACGGTTCTTTATTAATTTTGATTAAATTCAAAACTTCAGATCGAACAATATTGTCCCTGAATTCAATCTGCTTAGCTTGCAGCCATTCCTGCATATCCTTTTTCTTAGATGATGGAATTTTCTCCAGTTTACGACTATGATACGATGCATTGCCCATGACTATAACAGCATTGCCAGGTAATTTTCGTAACAAATTTTCAAAAACCGCCGCATTCATCTCCTCATGATAATCTCTTCTTCTTACCTTCGAAAAGCAACAATCCTCCATCAATAAAGCCATGTTCAGCACCAACATGTAAAACAATAAGCCTCTTCCCCTTTTCAGACGGGTTTCTTAATCCTGTAGACAGCCCTTCAATGAATGCCTGACGTCGGTTTTCTACACTATCGTCTATCCAGATTTTTGCTTTTGTATGACCTTCATTCACCCATGTTTCATCCACGTAATAAATTGGTCGACCTTCCCTTGTAAACCCCTTAATTGAGGTTAAATATTTTCGTCTCCATCTAATGATGTCTCGTTCTATAAGGATACTTTTACGGTTCCTTTTCATATACCTACTTAAACTTAATTTCCTTCATGAGTTTGTGCAGTGAAGAACGCCACATTTGTGGTAAATCAAGACGTCTCTTGATTTCAATCAAAATGTTGTTCAAAGTAGGTAAAAAGTTCTTGTAGAAGAAAGGATGCACAATTATCCGCACAGACTATTTAACTGCTTCATTATATGTGGCAACTGCTATTTTATTCTTAAAATAACGGTTTGTTTACGTTTGACAAAGCAATAGAACAAGAAAACCCCAGTCGAAAATTGTCAACTGTTTGATATCCATGTGTCAAATTTATTGAATATTTCGTATTTCATTTGTGTTAACCTATTTGCGAAAAAATCAATCGCAGATGCGGGTTTTAGCGTGGAAAATTTAAAACGCTTCTCCTAGTTTAAAAACATACTATAGAGTTTAATGTCTCGTCACCTATAATAGTAGACAATACTTAGATCAAACATATTTTAAAAAGAAAGGAAAGGGGAGGAAGTGATACGCCTAGCTATTAGATCATACAGATATATAATTCTAGCCTCCATCTTGGACAAAATGTTCTTCAAGATAAATCGATAAAATATTGTCAGGGAATCTGTTACAGTAATGTACTGTCGCGCGCGGCATCTTGTGACAACAGCACAAATCTCGGCAGTAAATCAATTTAAGTAAACAACCACGTTTTTGTATACGCGCCGCTTATTGGTTCTTTGAATATAATTAGAACGTTTCTCAATTTGAAATTCTGAATGTTTCTGCTTGTGGATAATGCCAGAATAGAAATTTATTAGTTTAGCCTAAGATAGTGCAGTTTGTAGTAAATGATTGTATGTTGGATTGTGCTTTATAAATTTAATTAAGAGCTTAAATTGTAAAGTATTTTAGCATAATTAGAAAGTGAGTGTTATTTATTGTACCGAACCCAAAGTTTATGTCCGATAATGATGCGTTGCTTCGCGGCATATAATTTTGAAACATGGTTTCATGTATTACCTCATCATACCTCATCAATTACGTTCGTTAAACCCTTTGAAACGCTTCCGAATAGTTGGCATATGACTCCGCCTGCGCACAGCAAATGCATTTATTATTGACTTTTGGAGAGGTTAGGCAAGGTAAAATATACTATTTTATTAATATAAATTCTTGTAGTTCACTGGTTTCGAACATCTCAAACAAAATTTACCATTCTAAATTAATATTTTGGTTGTAAAATTGTTGCAATCATCATAACATCGGCATCCATATTTATCAAAACAGTAAACACAATAAGACATGTTGATCTATGTATTACATTACAAATATATCTTAATTACATGTATGGCGGTACAGAGACAGAAACAAATAGATGTTTAACCTATTTGTGGCCGAAACAACTTGGTAACAAGTTACAGAAAGGTCTTATACTCCGGTTCATAGACGCTTGAACCAGTTTCAATTTTGACGTCATTATTTGCAGCACATTTGTTGCCAAAATGACATGTTTTGAAATAGTACGCAGCATTTTCAAACCTCTGCATCCCGAAAAAACGACTTTGGTGTCCGAAGTGGGATTTTGTGGTTCGGTAGAACACCGTAGAATATTCCGATGGACCTTTCTCAATTTACGTGGACTGCGCGCATAGCGTGTTGGGATCAGATAAAGCAGCTTCGTCCAGTTTAGCAAACTGTTTAACAAGCACAGATGCCACTCACAGTAGATAAAATCCCCTACAAGAAAACAAAACAGTGAACCACTGTTAGATAAGGATGTTGTCACCATAGACAAAGACACATTCCCCACACTGGCGAGTACCGTCTTTTTCTATCTTTAGTAAATTCAATAACGAGTCCTTATCCTATTTTCCTGAGAAAGAACTATAGGGGAGAATCTGCCCGAACGTAAATTTATAACGGAAATTGACAGTAATGTACAAGAAACGACCGATTTAAGAAATTTCTGGATTTGTCAGCGAAGAGAAGGTGTGAAGGGTGAATTTTGAAGAAACTTCTTAAATCAAATAAATGTCTCAGAAATTTCAGAATATTTAGAAACATATCTCGAAATCGTGATTCTATTAAGAAGCGATTTATTTGACCTGGGATATTCAAAAACTCCTGATATTGCTACAAGAACGAATGCAGTAGAAAAATCGAAGATAGCAAGAGAAACAATAAGACGAAGAACGGAGACAGCAAAAGAAAAGAGAACGTAAACTTCTAGAAGAGCAAGAAGAACGAAGTCAGCAAGAGAAACAGGAGACACAGGCCCAATATCGATTCATTGCATGGAATCGAATATCCAAATGGAGCATGAGTTTGAAGTAAAGATACAAATTCATGAATAGATACAACAAGTTAAAGAACAGATGCAGATCATGAATATATTGAGGAAGAAGTGTAGAAGGTCGACGGTAAAATGAAAAAGTTGGAGTTGGAATTTGCAAATTTAAAACAAGGCCACACGGAGAGGGATCACTGTCAACAGGCCACATCAGACTTCCACTTACGATGGATCGACACTCCGGACAATGTACATACAAGACACAATTCGGGGCAGCTTGTGACGCTAATAGATGGAAAGAGCAAGGTAGAGCTACTGCATTTATGATAGCTTTAGGATAACCGGCCTTAGTACTACTGCAGACCGTTCTTCGAGAACAACAATGAGAGTACCGTCACTTGACTGCTGCTCTGGACCTGCGATATGGCGACCAGCACCGACAACAATTGTACCGAGTGCACGCAAAAAGTAGAGTACAGAAGGCTGACGAAAACTTTCAAGAATTCGAGGCCGAAGCACGACGTGTCATCCATTTGTCGAAAGAGTTCCAAGAATAGATCGCCGTACATTATTTCGTTGACGAGCTAAGGGGCTCTGGAATTCAGAAGAATTTAAGATTGCATTGCGTCGCAAAAAGTAGTGAAGCCCTCATTCGGGTGTTGGAAATGGAAGCGGGATATAGTATTCCGAGGACAAAATTAAGGCGGCACCAATTGAGGAGTTCAATGAAAATGACACAAGACTCGCCAACCAGTCAGGTTTCCATAACGAAATATGAAAGAAATTAGCAGAAGCCCTCCCGCTCAAAGCAGGAGAAACTAGTGCTCTCTGAAAGCTTTAGTTACAGGGAAACTATGCATGTAGCTGGAGAAGTGGAGGTAGAGTTGCAGTTGGGGAGAACTTTGCTAGCGCACACAGTCTTTGTAATCCAATATATAACATTAGAGGATCGGTTTTTATAAGGAACTATGGTATAATTAGCTTGTGCGAAACGTTTTTCTACTTTTACTCTAACATCTATTGTGTAAATTTAAAGGAAAACTCCCTCCTCTAGTCTCGGAAAAATTGATAAAATACCAAATTTTTGGTTGGCTCTATACTTATTCCTTTCGTATATGTTACCGACATTTTAGTTGGTATAGTTGGTTTAGTGGTCATATTTAGTGCTTTGCTTTACAATCACATCTATTTTACTTGTATCAATTTTTTTAAAAATAATTAGCAAAGGAAAGAGATTCATAACTGTCGGAGAAACAAATCAATAGAAATGTGCTTTCGTCCACCAAACAAAGACCATACATCGGTACCGTTAAATACTTTAATAGAAACTGCAACTTCTTGTTTCTTTGGCAAATTCTTCCTGTAACTAGCACATCTAATAGGTGATAATATAAAAATTAACTGAACACTTATAGAAGGTATTAAAAATCATTCATAGTTTGCTGTTAAAGTACCGTTATCATTTAGAACCTTTAATGAGCGTGACCACTGTCTTGTCGCCGTGATCTCGTCGTAAAGTGGTACCTTGTACCCACAATTGATGCAAGTTTGCGTAACGATGACTGTGGATCCACCGACATCAGCGCTTGAGCCCTTCCCACGACTGCAGAAACCATCAGGATGCGTTCTTCGGATTCTTTCTCGCCGGTTTACTGGAACCTTCGCTGGACTGTTCTGGAGTATCTATATTTTAAATATTTTATTAATAATATTTTGTTATTATTTTCGATAAAATTCCACTGAAATATATATACATATTTACTATACATAACAACAAATAACTTAAAAGCTAAGTTGCTGCTATGTCAGGATTACAAATAAGATATGACAGTATTTAAAATGTTATACCGAATTTAAAATAACTGAAAATATTGAATAGTTCCCGTTTGAACTAGATGAATTTGATTCAAAACCATACCTTTTACATTAGAAAAAAGAGAATAATAATGAATTTCCATTCGTAGATAACGTAGTAATTAGAAGGATACGTGACAAATCGACATATACCGGAAGAAAACCAATGTAAACAAATTTATAACAGCGGATTCAAATTATTGTTTTCAACATAAAGTAGCTAGCTTTAATTTTCAAGTTCATCGCCTGTTAAGTGTTCCACTGATAAAGAACAGATATAAAACAGATTTAAATTACATCACACAAATCGCTGAATACAGTGGTATTCAGAATAATAAGAATTCTGCTGCTGCAAGTCGATTGTACGCTGAGCGGTTTCCTAACTGGCCAACACTTATCCTAGTAATCCGTGCACGAAAAACGTGTACTACGAACACGTCAAGGTCTGGATGGTGGTTCCGGCCGACACCAACGAATTTTGGATGCCGAAAAAGAAGCTTAAATCTTGTCGAAGAAAATCCTTCTAGTAGTACTCGAAAAATATCTCGCCAACTAAATGTCGAATTGTGAAAATCGAATTGTCTGAGCGAGAATCAATTGTTTCCTTTCCATGTACAAAAACTACAGGCTTTACAACTTGAACGTTTACACGTAACGGCATAAATAACTGTCGTAATACTCATATTTGGACTGGAAAATCCACATGCTGTTCGTCGTAATCATTTCCAGCATAGATTTTCGATAAACGTTTGGGCCGGACTGGTCAACGGACAACTTATTGGCCCATTTATGTTGCCAAATCGAATGAATGGATATCTCTTGTTTTTACAAAATCATTTGATGGAACTATTGGAAGAAGTTCCAAGTTTCTTCACGATGGCGAACCGCCGCATTGTAATCGTTTAGTTCGCCAACATTTAGATAATGTGTTTGAAAATAAGTGGATTCGTCGAGGTGGTCCTATGCCATGGCCTCCTTGGTCACCCGACCTTAACCTACTTAGTTTCTAGTTATGGGGCATTATGAAGACCATGGTATACACCGCCGACATAATTGTTTAGATGATCCTCGCAACCGCGTTGAGGCAGCTGCGACGACAATTCGACGGCAAGACCAAGGCCTTGCCTTATGCCAATTCATGGATACGTCGAACGAGACTTTGCGTTCAACAACACGACGATAACTGTGAACAATTATTGCGAAGTGCATTCCATGAAAAACATTTAAAAAAATGTATAAATTAATATATTTAATCACCACTTAAAAATAAAATAGAAACTACAAATTTCTTTTAACATTAATATATCTCGTGTTACATTAATAACCCTATTGTAAGATATTGTGAGGTATTGAAAATAAAATCAAACCGTAAACAGCCTGTATAGATATAGATTGTAAGCTGAAAATTAGTATTATCCCAGTGCTGATCCGGTACAAAGCGTATTTTCCAGGGTACTACGTCTAACATTTCTTTCCTTTGTAGTTTCAATTGAGGATGGCAACTTAGTTGCCTGCCGAAATACATATCTAGAATTCTTCACTCATTAAGGTGATAAGGATATTTTTTGTTTTAGTTTCAAGCCACCGTATCCTATTATTTTATACTAGCTGTAATAGCTAGTATAAATTGTAACTGTCAGGTAACCGTTTAAGTACGTACGGTTTTAGTATAGAGTAGAGTCCCGTGAATATTTAAGTTATTGATCGATAGCACTTGCTTGTTATTTGTCATCTACTTTAGTATGAATCCTTCTTTTATCGGATACATACCCATTTTGTTTTTGTTTTGTTTAATTCCTATTTTTAAACAATTGAAAACGGCAACGAATAAAACTTTAATTCGAGGTTATATACTCTGTGAGCACAAACTTGATACCAAAGCTACAGTGGCGGCGCGAAAAATATGTACCGCATTTGGAGATGATGCCATAACTGATCGAACAGCACAGTAGTGGTTCAAAAAATTTTCTTCGGGAAATAGCTTGACCAATGAAACACGTTCTGGCAAACTGAAGATCATTAAAAACGAAGATATTCAACAGATTGTGGAGGAAAATTCCGGTACAACACGTCTAGAGCTTCCAGAAGCGTTCAATGTGAGTGACGAAACAACTCGTTTGAACCATTATCAACTAGGAAAAAGGTGGAAGTTAAGCAAATTGGTCCCACATGAATTGTCAAATGACAACAAATTCAGTCGTCTTGCCATTTGTTCGCCAAACAAACATTTGACGCAACGATAATAAATCAATTCTTGATCGGTTGTTAACCTGCAACGAAAAGTGAATAATACACTCAAATTCAGAGCGTTCATATCATTGGTTATCGCATACTGATAGGCATCACGCACTCCAAAAGCTTCCTTGCACCTAAACAGGATTTTATTACGAGCTTTTGGAAAACCGCACGAACTTATTCGAGTACCTGATACTACTTCTTGTCTCGTTGACTGGAATTATTAAATACAACAGTAATTAATTGGCTATATCGAAAGTTAAAAATACGTTATATGCCGGTTACATTTTTAAAAATTGAAGGGGCGCTTGGACTACTACACTGTGTACAATCCACTAATTTAGTTCATTTATTATTTCCATCTAGAATGTTTCCAGTTCCTAAAATTGATATTTTTACTGTGAGCCTATGATTATAGTCGGAAACGAATCTAATTTGGGTTATTTCTGAAAACTGTATTGCACTGTATTATTCTACATTATGTACATATGTGTAAACCATTTATTTTAACTCTTCGTCAGTGAAAATTACATTCGTCAACTTGTGAACCCGTAAACTCCGCGACGGCTATCGTAAATTGATCATGACGCCACTAATGTCGCCGCCCGGCAGATATACGAGCATTTCTGCCTTTGGGTCTACCATATTCCTGAAGTGTAGTTTGCTATCCAATGAGTAATACAGGGTATTCGCCGCGGCTTTCCCCATTTTGCTCCTTTATACACATACACGTACCCTTCTTGGCTTACATACGTTAGGGGGAGGAAAGAAACAGCGCCGAGGCGGCGACGGTGGTGTTGGCGTCGTCTCGACGGATATCGACCGTAGAGTGCGCGGCGTCGCAGAGTTCTCTCAACACCACACCTGCCTCAGTCGCTTACCCGGCGCTCGTACGGTCACTTTCCCAGTATTTAGCAGGAAGACTAGAAAACGTCCGGTAAAAGCTCAGTGAAATCATCAAAGCTTAGATTACTGCTGATAATCCACCGAACCATTGCATTGCCATCCATATAATTTTTTAATTTAGTGTAGAAATTCGAACGCAAACAGGTATTTTAAAAAGCCGGCAAAATGTTGATCGGTCTTGTGAGAGAATCTGTAATGCAGTGCTTCTGCCATACTTGCAGAGCTCCGCTACCACCAGCTTGTAAGTAATATACTTTTATTCCTGAGATTATTTACATATTTCATAAATAATAGTTTCGGTACTCTGTACGTCTCTAGTCTCGAAAAATATTTTTTAGGTCAAAATGCCGGTATTTTATATTTCCGCATATATCTTTGCCCAAATGTTTTACGCTAATCACGTAGAAATGTAAAAGACCATTTTGGATCTCAATCGAGATCTTTTTTCAAACATTTCGTAAATTATTCTTTTTCCTAATTTATTAAATTAAATTCATTTCTTAACCAAGGGCCAGTTAACCAAACTTTCTTTTCAAGTAAGGATCCTTATTACATGTCGTCATCAGTATGATTCATAGGGCGTCCACTGTTACTGGGTGGCCGGCATTACATTAAACAAGAAAGGAAATAGTTCACATTCATCATTAGCTGGCTGCGATATATATGACGTAGGGGGCGCTGTTAAGAACAAATTGACATCCAACAAGGGTGAAGGGCAATGAGTCGTACTGATCGCCTTCCGTCATTCCGCCGGTCTCCTATGGTGGTATTTCGTGCCATTAAAATTGTCCAAGGATTATTTTCTCTTATTGTATTTCTATTATCTTTCATGGTTACTTGATGCTAAATTTGCACGGATTTTATCATCTTCTAATTTTTTTATCCTTGACAGGTATACTACATACCAATACTTATCTTGGATCTAGGATAATACCAAGATACCCTTGGTATTATCCTTAAAAAGTCAAAATAAAATCACAAAATAGAAATCACGATAAGCGATTAACATTTTTGACAAATCATATGATAGCTAAAACAAATTTATTTTTATCTCAACTGAAATTTTACGCCATTAATTTGGCCTTGATCTCTATCATTATTGAACAGTCTCTCTATTTGTGGTATATCCCTAGGACTGCAATTTTTTGATTTCTTCAATCCACTGGATCATCGTCAATCTATCAACTTCATTTGTTATTTTTAATCTCTTTTTTCTCATATGACATATCAATTTGGCATACAAAATGTCCACTTGATACTAATATGAATTTTTTTATAATTTAGTTGATATGTGATGGTAGACCAATAAATAAAAATGTAATTATTAATAAACAGAATAGCTGACTTTATTTATCATTCAAAAGGTGTAAATACAAATAATGTTTAAAATTTTCATTCATATGTCGCTTCAGTTTTGGAAAACCATTATTTTTACTCAATTAATATGATATTTATATTTGTCTAAACTGCCGTTGATATTCGCCGTTCATGTGTAATATTTTCTTACACTTTCTGCTTCTGATTTTAATTTGAGTTTTATAATGATTTTTTCCACTTTCGACTACCGTAAATCTTATCAACTTCATACATAAGTAGGCATACTTATTAGATCTCTTTTAAGTCACCGCCACAAATTTTCATTTTTGCTTCTGTCCTGGATCTAACAGCTCTTACATGCGCCCTACTTCCAAAATGAATTAAATACATGAAAATTTTACAATAAAAACTAAATGTTTTTGAATAGTTACGCGTTGTACAGCAAATTAAACTAAATTTGTCCTTCTCGCAAAAATAATATAAAATTGAACATTTGAACATAACTTTTTAAGTCACTTTTTGGTAACGCTCTTATTTCTAAACCAAGCATTTGCTTACCTGATAGAGCTATTCCTTATTAACCAGGAGCTCATCTTACTTTTTACTTGATGGCGTCTTTTGCCCTTGACCTTGAATAGTATCGATTTTTTGCGATATGTACCTGCAATGGAATGACGAATGCGACTTCAAAAACGACTCCTCTGCTAAACATTCCATCAGAAGTAATCTTAAGTATTTTACATTCCAACAATTTTGATTTTTGCCATATTAATTTGTGTTGATGCACTTCGTTACTAGTTTTGAAAAAAAATATCTTATAAAACTTATAAGACACGTTACAGAGTACTGAATACAAATGCCTAATTTGTAATCTACACTGAAACATAGGTAATCACATGTATTTTTTACAGTGCACAGAAAGCAAGCCTTAATAACTAAGGTTAAAACGAAACCAAGAATGACGCAACCAAAAAAAGTTCAATTTGTCAGTAAGTATCATGTCTAAGTACAAACATACATATATAGATTGGTAGATGCTGATTATGTTGTAATCTCCATATTTGCTTTGATTTAATGGTTTTAGTTAATTGAAAAATAGAAATTGCCTGATACTGAAAGCATAAGTATTTTAGTTGAATTGTCCATAAATTTCTATTGCTTTTGATTTCGCTTGGATACACTGTGACCATGAATTTTCCACAAAATGCGACTTGCACTTTTATTTTACGTTTCAGAAAAATATAAAAGATTTTGCTGGCCCCTTAAGAGAATACTTCATTTAAGACTTAAATTTAGTACCAGAATAGCAGAACGATGTATGTTCAAAATACAAAATATTCAGGAAATGCAAATTAGCAATGCAAATCTTTGGTCCTACGTTAAAGTAATTTTTATAAATCAATATAACCAACTCCTTACTTGCCTCCTAACTCTGCAGTGTATAGGGATACACTTTAATTAATATATATACGTCAAACCCCATTTTGGGAAATCACACTTCAAGACATACTTCTTCTGTGTCTCTGCTACTTACCATCAAAAATTTATTTAAGCTTAAATTTCACAATTTCCGTATTACTCGGAAGTATTTTTGGTTATGCTCACTTTGCACCAAGGGATTTGTTTGTGATTTGTAAAATGTGTTGTAAATTGGAAAAATTACGTACCAAGCGGCCATCGATAATTTTTTCTTCGCGGGGGTTCTACTGATGTTCTGATCTTGAGTGTGTGTTCTGGTCTCGAGCTTATTGCTCAATCCTTAAACTTGTATTCTTTGTAGAGACTGCAGAAATAAGACACTAACGTTTAGCTTGAACTTTATTTCTCTAGCGCCGTGTGGCTGCATTCTACATTCGTACTCCTCGTCTTTTTCCACGAAAAGTAGTGGCATAATGATTCGTACCAACTTGAATAGATAGATTTACCTTAGCAATGTGAAGGAAAAAATAAATAGACGTAGTTGTGAACCTACAGATCTGCGGCATCCCCTATTTCAACCTATCTAAATAAATTAATTTATTGTTGAAGGACATAATACAAGAATTTATGTATTATATACTTTAGATCTTCAAGATTATGTGTTTGGTTTAGGAGTTTGCTTATGAGTTGGTGGTAGGGTTGATAAAAATCATGATTCTTTTTTATTACTTTTAAATATTGATAGTTTATATAAGTACGAGATGTGTAAATTAAGTAATGATACTGACAACGTAGCGTTTAATATGGCAACACGGGAAGTGGACGTTGTAATACGCGTTCAGTGCAAGTTTGAACTCGATCAAGTCATTTGGTTGTCCGTTGTCATTTTTCTGTGAATCCGGTTTTCGTAGTGCGTTCTACAAATGAAAGACATTAATTTCGAGCAACGGTGAGCTACCAGGCTTGGGCAAAGTGCAACAGAAACTTTTGCAAAACTTCAGCAGGCCTACGGAGACAGTATTTTGTCAAAGCCCAGGTTTTTTGGTGGTTTAAGGCATTTTCAGAAGGAAGAGAGTCGATGGAAGATGAGCCACGCAGCGGAAGGCCTTCAACTGCAAGA
>JARFOC010001325.1:28690-40298 GCA_031763485.1 Osmoderma eremita
CGAGTCGCTGGTTATTATTTGACGTGTTTTAGCGGGAAAAGCGAAAATTGATATAATTTCTTCTAGAAATTGTTTTTTAAATTTTTATTATATTTGATATGTGTCCAAAATTTTTAATAAATATTAGTCGACAACATTGAATATTTTTTAAAGATTTTTTCTGGTGAGGCGCCGCCTCAGTTGCCTCACCTGACAAGCCGCCACTGCCGTAGATACTATTTCGTGGTTTCAGGTTTGTTTTAAAAATATTGCCTACGTCCTGAAAACGACCAATATCACGACAAAATTAAAAGTATTGTTGAATAAAATAAATACTTATTACAAACTGGGTGTTCTAATTAGCGAAATTTTTATAAATAAATATATAAATTGATATAAATAAGGAAAGTAAAATAAGTATTGCACTCACCATAACAAGGGTGTAAATATTTACTTTTGTAAGAAGCCCCTTAAGTGATAGGAAACCAAAATTATAATGGTCTATTTACGAATAAATAAAGTGATGCCTCAATATGTTTTTATCTACTTAAATTGTTGAGATATCCTGATTCCTTTGTATTTTTTTTTTACTTAATAACCAACAGTGTATTTCATTTAAAACATCTACTGTAAATAATAGTCAAGTATGTAAAATCTCAATAAATAAACTGTAAATAAATCAAAGCATATTGTAAAATAAATTATGTCAATAAATTGTAAAAACTAAACTTATTTCTAATTATTAAAATAAATAAATTTTCTAATGTATTATCTGCGCCCTCTATTCTATAAATTCCCAACCGGAAATAGGTAGGATTCTACTACCGAATTGATTCTGAAAAATATACTTTATTCGTTGCGTATCTCTTACTATTCCTAGACAACAGGAATAGAATGCAATCTCTTAACAAATGGAGTGAGATGAGGCGCACAGAGCCCTCGAACAGATGGGAAGAGTTATGTGGCGGTAGAATTAAAAAATAGGTTTATTGATAGGAATTTCAAAAAGTTTCGACTTTAAAATTTTAAAAAGGACGAAGAAAAACAATAAATACCTGCAATTACTATATTTATTTGAGATTCTTTTACGCTGTATAATAACGAACAAGTTTCTGGTAGCGGCCTTTGATCGTTTTTTTCTAGTTATATTATTAGCGCCATTAATATAAATGTATCTTATCAATTTTCTGAAATTCCGAATAACTACGCTGCAAATTCAAAAGTCCAAATATCAGATGACATATTTCGCGTATAACTGTCTCATTTGTAGACATAAGATCCATTCTAGGTTTTGTATTTGTTTATACAACTGTCCATATACTACTACAAGCCACAAACATTCCTACTTCTGAAACTTGAAGTAAAAAAAAAGTAATTTTCCCCATCTATGTATATTTTCCTCCCAAAAATCAGGCATTATTACATTGTTTATCACATTTTTTCTTCACTATTTTCCTATATTTAAGCATATATAACATAACCTGAGAATTATCTGGACATCTTTTCAATCCACATCTCTAAACGCAATCCTCATCACTAGATTGAGAAGCATAGTTTAGTTGCTCGTTCCACCAATCCTTAATCTCATTGCTTGCGTTCGATATTTTTGGAAGAGAGCTCTTGTTGTTGAATACCTCCCTTTGAATACGGTTCATTTGCTCACATCCGCTGGGTAGTTTGTTCTTCTTCTTCGTGGAAAGTCGTTCCTTTTCCGTGCGAGCGGCGGGATCTGATAGTGTCGGCACAAGGAAGTTTTTTCTTCCGGAACCACTGCCGATGCTATCCGAACGTGGTAGGTTTATTACTTTTTGTTTCTTCGTCGCCGCTTCAGGTTCCTAGAAAGAGGAAAACCGTTATGCACGTTCAACCAAAATTTAAAGGATTTGAAATTACCACTTTCTGCTCTGCTTCTATTGGATCGTTTACAGGAGGACCGGTTTTCTCCTCTTCTTTATCTCTGTCCAGGATTAAAGTTGTGGTGAGAGTCTCGTTCGTAGCTCGCAATCCCGCTATCAAACTGTTTTGTTGTTTCTAAATAGAAAATCGGTATTTATTTCGGGCGATTTTCTAATGTCCAAAATACATGTCTTACGTTAGTTGAGCGGATCTTCTTTAAACATCCTTCCAGCCAAGTTCTGATCGTTTGTTTGGCAACTTCCTCTTCGATGACGTATTCGAATTCTTCCCTCGCCAGTAATTCCTCCAACTGCAATGCTTTACGTATATCTACGGATCTATATGAAAGCATGCTGGAAAATACGGAAAACTTATTAATAGTAACAAATACACGACAATTATCAAATCATTTGCGTAGGCTATTGGTGCGACCCTAGGAGCAAACTGGAGTAACCAGTACCACTAACTGGATAAGCTCCATTAGTCTTAACCCTTAAATGCCATAGGGGGGGGGGGTCCTTTCGGATCCCGGAGCAGATATGAATTGTATCCTTTGGTAATCACGATTGAAAACAACAGCCGTTTCGAAATCAGAACCCCGAACAAAAAATCTGTTAATAAGTAAATTTATATACAAGAAACTTGAACTTGTCACACATCCATTCAAGTTCATTCCACTCATATGTATTTCATTGCTCCTTTCTCTTGACACAGTCTCTGTATTAACAACAGGACTCGCTACAAGTTATCGCTAAGTGCATAACTGCATATGCACATTGTGACGAAGAAAATACACCGCACCTCACTCACTTCGTATTTTTCCCTGATGTCGGTATTCATTGCAATAGTGACTTCACTTTCCAGAGAGGAAAAGTTTCCGTTAGGATGCCGCGATTTTTTCTTGGTATTAATTCATTGCCGGCAAAAACGTCCTAGATGCGGTTTTAGAAAACGGCACACTGATTCACGTTCTCGTTGCATTTCTCTTTCTAATAGTACCGTTTCTATCCGTTGCGCCCAGAGGTAAGTAAGTGATTGCATAGACTGCAATGTGGAACGGCTTGAACTCGGCACATTTTAATGGATTTTCGCTACGTTCTACTACGTGTAAAGATTAGAATTTCTAGGCGGTAATATAATTATATTGCAGACGGATCGTGTAAACTGTTCCGTTTATTTTATCGCGTTCGATTTCTAGCCTTCGGATACGTTTATTATTTGCAGGTATGCTATTGACCGGTGAACACTCTTTTTGCTTTGTCTAGGAATGGTGTCCTATTAATGTCGGTAGGTGTCCATGTGTTCCTTTTTTTACAAAGGAACATCTTTACAGTTGCATTTTACAATCCCAACTGCAGCTCCTGTTTTAATAAAATAAAACGTCAGAAAGTATTCGCCGAACATAGGACTTCAATCCCTTAGATAGAGTGTCAAATGCGCATTGTATACATACTATAGATTTATTGTACATAATGTTTATAGTTTTATAGATGATTTTGAGCACAGACAGTTTTGTTTTTTCTTGGTAGTAGCGACCGTGGATTGAAAGTAGAATTAAAACAAGGTTTTTCTTTACGTTTCGATAATATATATATTATCTTCTTCAGAACTAAAATTAAATCCTTATGGTTGTTAAATAGTAAAATTAATGGTTACATGATATTTATAATTATTGGAAGCAATCTTCTGTAAAACTAAAATCAATTCTAAATTTGTTTGCCTTTAACACCAACATGTAAACGCTACGAATGTGTTTTCCATTAGCGGATACTCAAACCTATGCGTCATACAAGGAGCCTTACAAGGAGGCACTTATATATGTTGGAACCTAGTTATACTGTTCAGTGAGATCGGTTATTTTAATGAGGAGGAAAGAATATTTATTATTTAAGGAATATTAGATACGTACTTTATGACATCATGGAACGTAACGTCTTCTCCATTATGTAACCTCTCCAATTCATAACACATATGTTTGAAAAGCAGCCTATCCCTCTGCGGATCAACCTCTAATCGGCCTTTTAACAATCGCAATATAAACTTAACCCTTTTCACCGGAATAACGCCCCTTTGATGAATGTCAACTACGTTCCAAGTATTCTGAAAGTTTCTTATATCGGCATACGAAAGCAATGCATCTTCTTCGTTCGAATAGAATAAAGAGAAGTTCTCCATTATAATAGCTGTAATAATAAACATTTTAAAATAAAAATAATAGGATTGTATCCATCGATTTCTTACCTACAAGCAGGTTTAGGACTATATAAGTAATAATAACGTAGAATGTACAGAAATAGATCAAGGACCCAGTGAAGTTACCACAATCCGTCTCCCAATAGTTATCTGCTGGGGTGCAATAGGGTGGTTGCACCATGCAGTCGTGCATGATTTTATTCCAATCTTCTCCGGTGACGATTCTGAAGAGCATAGCTACACCTGTCACTGGTGACTCGAAATTGGCTCTTCTACCGATACCCTCCCCATACTTGACGGTGCCGAAGAGAATGGTACCAGCTAGGGCATAAAAGAATACTAGGAGGAACATTCCGAAGATAATGAAGAAGCTCTTGCAAACGGACACTCCCACGGTTAGCATTAACATCTTTAAAGTGGCATGCTTGCCAGTTATAGTAAAGAATCGTAGGATAACGACCATGAATCCGATGAAATAAGATAAGTCATTCTGGAAATAAAAAGAAGTATTATTAGGAAAATAGCATATGTTGCTAGAGAAATTTAAGCAAGACAGGAGCACCGTACCAAACATTAACAAACATAACAACTATATAACAAATTTTGTATGGATAGCCATTCTACTCATATCAAAATTGCAAGCAAACAATACGTTACGTAAGTTAACCATAGATAATTCTAGATGCATTACCTTAAACATTATATGTATAAATATCCACACCACACCCAAAACTGTCACGAATAAATCGTATCTGTTCCGTCTTGACTGCAAGTATCCCCTAGGTGTAAATGCAATATTCTTCATCACTACTTCAACCACGAAAACCAGCGTGCAGAATATCCCAACCGTAGCCAAGATTTCGGTGTGGCTATCATCTTTATTCCACTTCTACGCGAAAAAAATTAAAATTGCAAAAAATGACTCATTGAAAATCCAATTACTTTGCCTTCAAAATACGAGAAAACTACTTACAGTTACACTCAACAAAGAACTGTTGATCAGCACCATGATGGCGACGCATCTTTTGAATTTGATGTTCTGCGTGATGTCATAGATGAAGGCTCTGAACTTTCTACCATCTGGTCTCGGCGGTAGGTGTAGCGGTTGAGCAATTTTTAATCTCTTCTTCAAATCACACCTATTCAAACCCATTAATTACACTACGATATATTAAAGCGATCTATTTACCATCTTCGTTGATCAACAGTTAAGAGAGCAGTTCCTTTATTTTCCGAATAATTGGCTATAACCACACCTACGAACAATGTCAAACCAATCATGCATCCCAAAAATATATAAATGTGGATATAAATTGCGTGGACCTAAAATAATAGTGCTATAGCACAATAAAACACCACACGTCAATCATTTTTTACTGGGCCAAGAGCTTTGATTAAAACATCTCTAACATCCAACCATCCTTTGAAAGATAACACTTCAAACAAAGCCAACATGGCATCTCCGATATTATCAAAATTGAATCTTCTTGGATTCGCCCTAAAAAAGTATGATTTAACATAAAAACCCTACCGGGAGCTACGAAAATGTCCGCTAACCAAACCCTGGGAACTAGCATCGATGGATATGACTCATTATCACCAGGTTGCAGTTTCATTTTCGTCACAAAGACGCGTCTCATAAAGACCCCAACGCAATCTTCCCTTTTTAAGATTGTAGGATCATTACACCTGGCTAATCTACCACCGTACAATTGGACGCCGTAACTTGCAAAAACAAACATTAGTAGAATCAACAAAGTTGATACCTTAAAAACAAATGTTAAAGGAAGGAGGTTATTGTGGTGTGTTCTGAATCACCAACCAATAAAATCTCTTTGAAACCCCTGCACAATTCATAAACTACTTTTCTCATGTGAGGCACCAAAGTAAAGATCCTTAGCGGCCGTAGACAACGCAGGATCATTAGGAGTTGGGCACCAGAATTTGATGGGACTCTGGTTGGCATCCAGCACAAAAATACCAAGCTTACCTAAAATATTTTCGTAAAAAGATGGCTTGGTTTAAATTGGTATTGGTTTACTAAATATATGAAAACGTCCAAAACAGCTGCTACATCTTTAATATATGCCTTTGGTGTAAAGAATAGGCCATCAGCTAGAATTTTCAAAGCTAATTCTATGCTCATGAAAATCACGAAGCAATACTCAGCTATTTGCAAGGTAATATGCTCCATGACTCTATAGTACGGTGTCTCAAACATCATAGACAAGCAAGAGAGTGTAGTCATTGTGATCATTACCCAATCCAAATAAGTCACCAGGCCTAAGAAATTGCTACGACCCAAGAGCTATGGTAAACTTTTAAAGATTGGAATTCGGAGACTTACTGTAAACTTTTATACTGAACTTTTCGCTCCTTTCCAGTCAGAGGATCTTTTAGTCTAGCATCATATCTGGCATAGACTATTAATTGACAAATTTTGCGAAATCTGCTCTCTCTAGGTACGGCAAACAGGGGAGTATCGAAGAATGGGTGATTTTCTCTCAAATCTTCTTCTCGCTGGTTCCTGCAAAATAGTAAAAAGAGATGTGTTTTTAGTGACGATTAGTTGGTGCAACCTCCTCATTTCGGCCTGCTGTCGCTTTGCTTGCAGCAATTTTATATCCAAATCGTGAGGTCGGGCCCTTGCTGAAGTGACTCGGTTCACACCAATATCTCCATTCTCCATTAAATGCTCGTACGTTTGTTTCAGCTTAATAGATCCACTCCTCACGCTTCTTCTAATTGAACGAGAACCAAATCTGAAATTTAAATGAACACCAATATGCAGGAAAATTTGATGTGAATCTTGTATCAAATTTTTTCGGATTGGTACATAACTGCTTCATGCTATTGATGGTTCCTTGAGGCTTCAACGGTCCCTTGCTACCTGGCACTGGTATCATGGACGAATCGCCAAGCATCAATCTCTGGTTGTTCGAGTCGCTAAAACCCAAAATCAACTGGGGAAGATTAAATTCAACGCGACTTACTTTATGATGTGCGATATTGAAGTTTTCTTCAATTTCGAATTCGCTACCCTAACCTTGGGTAGATTGTTTAAAATTTTCAACGGCTTCTGTTTGCGATAGATGACTTTGGAGTCGAAAACTTCTTCGGATATTTTCTTCACGTTGTTTTCCGAATTTTCCTCGTCTTCAGTTTCGTAGACAAACTGTCTCATGAAGCTTTCTCGTACCTACATTTTGAATAGTTCAAATACCTTTCGTTAGAAATTAAATTCAGAAAATCGACTTACTTTCGGTAAATTAAAATCAGAAGGGACTTTGTGTAAGGTTACCATGAGCGGACTGTCCGGAAACTTTTCAAAAATCCTCAAACGAAATGGTAAAGTTTCCTTAATCTCAGCGCTTTGTTCTCTATACTTTAATTGCTTTAATTTCTTGATATCCTCGTCTAATTCTAAATTATCTAATATCACAGCAACAAATAAGCTTAATACAATCTATAAATCAAAGTATTGGAAACCAGATTAAACTTATACGAATAGATATGAATTTCCCTACCAAAGTTACAAATAGGTGATATAGTATGAAATATAGTGCTACTAGTGGTGCTAAAGTTGGTTGGGTCCTCCACATCGTTTCATCCATAACTTCGACCCAAGCTTCCTGCGTTAGGATTTGGAACATGGACATAAAGGCTTCAGTAAAGCTTTCGAATTTGGTAAAGTCGCACAGAAAGCAGAACAATTGCATGGAAATGCTGGAAGAAATGATCAATAAACACATGGTAAAGATGATCAAGCTTCCCAATTTCTTCCCTGGGCCAAAAATTTTATAGACGAAATCTTCTAGTAATGGCGACGCTTTGATTAATCTCACCACTCTAAGTACCTACAATTGAATAAATTACATACGTAACCTCAATAACATCCTTTCTAAGATTGGAAAATTAAATGGTACCTGAAAATAGGTAAAACCAGTCATGTAAAATTGTGGTATAATATGAATTGAAGTCCCTATGGAGAGTAACAACTCGAATTTATGTATGGAATGTTTCCAATACCCCCTCCAACCTAAGCACCACATCTTGAAAATGGTCTCTAAATTCAAGAGAATAGTAAATCCGACTTCTATGTAATAGTATTTCTCGTAGAAGACACTCCTGGGTCTTTCGTCGTGTTTAAAATGCATTGTTGCTGTTACAATACCATTAGCCAGTATGATACACATAACTAACAAGCGAAAATGTGGTGATCTCAGTATTGTATGGCATATTTCCGGTGCCAAGCCTCCATGTTTGTTCTCGTCTAAAGTCACTCTGGTCCATCTCCTATCATTACCTGTTAGGATCTGAACAATAAAACAATTTCTTTGTTGTGAGGAACCCAATTATTTAAATCACTTTTTATGTACCTGCGACGCAGTGCTACTTTGGATATGTCCCCTGACTCCCCACATTTGCTGGAACTGCACTCTGATCTCGTTGAACGTCTCTGTTATGACAGCTATAAAAACGTTTTTCACCAACCAAGCTAGGAAGAATATCATGGTGCTAAAGTAAAGGACTGCTCGCCATCCAGGTAAAGAATCGATGGCCCTGTACATTATAAAAACCCATCCCTCTTGCGACGCTGCTTGGTAAACAGTGAAGAAGCTGGTAACTGTTAAAAAAACTATTCTTAATTGTAAGTTCGAGAAACTAGATTTAGGCTGGTATTTATGGTCCGTCCGCAAGGCGGTGAGTATCCGCACTCTTTATAGCGCATGCTCTGTACGCACCAACGCGTACTTAAGCACGAGCCCCGCCTTGGGCGCCAGATATAAATACATCTCTTAAACTTACCAAACTCATCGAAGCCGTTAAAACCCATTGTGTACCTGGATAGCTCCAATTTCATGCATTTCATACCTGGTGGACATTGATAACCGGAGTTTGGATCGATAGAACAAAACGTGTCTGGTATTGCTAAATTATTTATGGTGATGTATCTGAAATAAGATACCTCTTAACAAACGGATATTCCAAATTATAGGAAGGAAGTACTTTTGATCGGTGGTATTTAGGACGCAATGGTTCTTCAACTCTCCGAAGAATTGAACCCCGAGCAGTCCATATAGCGACATAAAAAAGAGGAAGAATAATGTTACGTTGTAGATCTGTTGACTGGAACGTCTGTAAAAAAACTTTGGTTTTTAATTTTGATATAGTCGAATGGAGACTTTTGATGGTATACTTAAAGATTTGGTTTATCCGCGACTTTGGCATAGAGAACTTTAGGAAGACGCGCAGAAAACGGATCATTATCAAAGGTCTGGGCACCCTCAATATGGATAGGTAACTGAATCTCGGCACGATGCTTAACATTTCGAAAATCTGTAAAATTACGGAGATCCAAAGGAAGAAAACCATGGAAGCGTCGAATTGACACCAATGGTCTTTGAGGTATGGTTTCTCCCCCTAAAAGTTAAGTGTAGGATTTCAATAAATCGATGGTAATGGCTATTTCATTACCTTCAAGATGCCGCGTATGTGCATTTTGGCTATCATTTCAGCTGTGAATAGTATGGTAACCAGAATATCACATCCGAATGTTATATATTGCATAGGAGGTATTTTTTCGAAGGTTTTCGGAGTATTGCAACTGACGGACGCTAAACTAATCAATGCACACATTCTCATCACACGTCGCACCCATCTCTAAAACGATATTTAAAATATGAAAAGCCTTTCCAGGCTGGAGCATTTTTAAATTTTAAGAATGATGGCCCTGATGTCTCGTTCATTTAATTCTACAATTTCGATACCTTATTAACCCATTCGATATCTGCACTTTCGTTAAAAGCCTCGTCTGGTCCATAATCAGCTAACGCGGGCTCACCCTTCAAACTCTGTTTCCTACCCAGCATCATTTTCACAGCGATATAGTTAAATCGAATTTGGCACAAGTATTTATTCAAAATTGACGACCTGCAGAATCATACTATTATTTAGAAATACGAATTCATAAAGGGAAAATCCTACTTGTCGATCACATCCTCGTATTTCGTAATTTTGGCAGATATAAATGCACCACTCTAGGTGCACCTGAGGCCGGAGCTGTGACCCTTGCGCTGTCTTATGCGCGACTGTGTCGAGCCGAGAAGCTCGGATGAAAATCAATAACACTGTGGGGTTTTGCCAACTTAACATAATTCCAAACGAAGTGGTTTAAAATCGTTTATTTACTGTAGTATCGTCTATAATTATTTACATAAATCCACTAACTCTACTTTTAAAAGAAACTTTGTAACGCTTGTAAAGATTATATTTACATATAGGATATGAAATTACATTTTAAAGACGTTTAATAAGAACAATAATCGGCGTCTTCTGTGTGTTCCTGAATCCATTTGATGTATTTACTGATCTTACTATAAACTCCGGGCAACTGATTCCCGCATTTCACACCCCACGAAACTATTCCTGAAACAGAACCGGTACGCATATAAAATACATAAATAAATTCATAAGCAAACAAACGCAATATTGAAGCCGAAATTGTAATTTAGAACAAATTCTGGTTGAATTTTTATATATAAACAGTTTGGATAGAAAACTGAGGATTGAAGTATTCCCACTACTGCCACATATTAGTCTATGCCTTATCTATCTAACAATAAATGGATTCTTCCTTCCGAATTGAAGCTTATGTTCTATGGCCAGAAAAAGATATCTTTCTATGAATTACCGGTCCAAGCTATTGTAGTCAGTGTTTTCGTAACGTTCACAAAAGGGGAACATCAAAATTGGTTGAAAATTGAAAGTGCTTATGGTCGCACAGCAAAACAATGTCATAAAAGTCTTTGAGGCGTGTGGGAAAATAGCATTACCATACCGAACAGTAGCAAGGTGTGTTAAAGCTTTCAATGGGAGACGTGAATAAATAAATAAATAATTTCCATAATCCCGCAGCGTAGAACACGTCTCACCTTAACATATATAATTGTATAAAACTAAAACACACCTATAAGTAAATAGGACATATTACTAACAAAATAGACAAACAAAAAATTATAAATATCGCACATATCCCTTACTAGGTTTAACACGTAGATAAAAATATAGTATATAATAATAAATAATTAATCAATCGTCAAAACTATATTGAAAAATAAACACACTCTTCGGATCACTCCTCCCGCACAAAATATTAATTAATTCGGGACGACACGTGTTTCGGGAATACGTGGATTCCCATTGTCAAGTCGAATAATCGAATGACCGCAAAAATAACTTAAACTAGAAGCATGCACCTCTTTCTCTTCTCACTTCACTCCCTCTACCTACCCCAAAAACATATGTACAATTTTTCTACTCCGCTCCGAATGGGAGAATTCTTAGAAGAACTGTGAATGAGTACTTTTTTATTACTCATAATAATTCCATCCGCGCAGAAAAAGACAGAGGCGCTTCTTCTCGATTCAGAAGGTTTTTGTTCGTTTTAATATAAATGGATCCATAAGCATCTAGCTCGCGCGTCGATGTTACCGATTTCATTAGTTTTAAATTATCTATATTTATATTATGTCCCGTT
>JARFOC010001325.1:83004-97496 GCA_031763485.1 Osmoderma eremita
TTCCCACGCATATCCACCTTCCACATGTTCCACCTTCTTTTAATTTGCTTAATGCTGTAGTTACCCAAGCCTCTGAAGTAGCACGAGTTCCCAAAACCATAACTTTGCAAATGCGTTTTTCTTCACCGCGAATATGGAAGTAATATCTCCGAGGGAAAGTTCTACGAGACTGGGAGTTGGCAGTAACAGTCACTTGTTTTTTGGCTACCTGCCTTACATTACGAGCAACAAAATCTCATCGTCTTGTATGATTTTGCAATTGCTAAAATTCAGGTAAAACATCACTTTCAACAGTACTATATGACTCCCTAGCAAGTTTCAAAATTAAATTTGTCCTGGAGCACATTCTTGTTGTTACAGCAAAACTTACACAAACTTCACCTAACCACACCTAGCCTTAAAAATGCACCCAAAACTAAAGTAACTCAAGATACGACTGATACTAACCGGTTAATCGACGTCGAAGAATATAGTAACTCAAGTCTTCGGTGGATTCTGCATACAAATCGGAGATACTATTCAATGCAGGCGTGTAATTTTGGTCACAGTATATTGAAAATGTAAGGTACGACCTTCTTCCGGGGAAAAGATTAGCTGAATAAAACGTTTGCTGTATGTAACTCAAATAGTGGAAAATTTGAGTTACTACAGTCTTCGTTGGACACGTCGACTTGTAGATTCGCTAATGATGTTCAAAAACAATTTGGCGCGTTAAGTAATAAGCCACCTACAGGGCACTAAAAATTACATGTATAAGCACCCACCGTTTGAAGCACTAACACACTTTCGCGCTATCCAAACAAGAATTGTTTCCAGCTTACAAAGAAGACTGCAGATGTCGGATATATATTTTCTTTTTTTTTAATTTTAAAAATCTTTTTGGATGCACTAAATAAACTAATACAATGTCCTATTAATGTTAAATTCAACCAAGAATAAGTAGAGAAACAGAGGATATTAAAATGTCATCATTAGAATGCGAACACTGTCGTATTAATAATGGTATCATAACAGAGTAGTGATTTATTTATTATGTAGCACGTAACACACTTAGAAATTAGTTTGTCGTACCGGTGTATGGAGAGATAGTTTAAAGTCTCAGTTTTTCAAACACGCACGCTAAATTTATCAGTGACCGGTTGAAAATAGACCGTTCTTCGTCTAAAAATAGACCTAGACTGGGTTAATATTAGACGATTCTATCGTCCCTAATCACCGTTGACAACTAATGACCATCGCCGCGCGAATACCGTCCCGTACTCTTTAAATATTATTGCGTATATCGCGTCCACTAATGAGCAACAACAAGGTAAGACTGTCACCGTACACACAATACATACTCCGTTGCACTTGAAACTAGCGTTTACAGTGCTCGGTTAATCGCATGCGGTATTCAGTACGGTGCGTTATCGAGTAGGGCAGGAAAAATTCGCACGCCAACACTGGGAAACTCGCATTTCAAAAGGACGTCAGCGATAATAACCGGCATTTCTAACTACTGCCAGATTAACGTGCCGTACGAGTGTGTATTCGTTGTGCGTTCTATTATTAGAAAGTTTGAGGTAAAAGGGAAGAATACCGATGAAGGTGAATCGGTCCAGATGAAGTACTGTCATTTTTCCGCACACTAAATTTCCGATTCGAATCTGTTTTACGACAAGAGCAACTATAGGCGTTGATCTTGCAGGAATATACCGGAATAATATTGTTTAAAGTTATTTCTTACACTTCCACTCGTACAATTATAATAGAACTTGCATAATGGCTTTTTAAATATTGCTACAATGTACAGCGAAACCTGCATTAAAAGACACCTGATCTCATTCTTACTCTCCAGCAATTAATTGAGAAGGCAATTATTAAAAATGATAATATTTCGCTTGGATTTGTTGATATTTATTGGCAGGCATGAAATTTGGAAAAGTCAAAAGAGCAAGGGAGTATCTAGTGACTTAAAAGGGACTATTAGAAGTATTGTCACGAATTTTACTTTCGGGCATAAACCTTGGGTTCGGTAGAATTAAACAACACCCCCTTTCGTTCACTTTACGTTAATTCACTTTACTAATTCAGCTCTTAATTAAAATTATAAACACAACAACTACAATAATTCACTACTCTCAATGGGTGCGTTCAGGGAGTTCCCAGCGCCAGCTGAACAGAACGGTGTAATTTCTACGCTTTTTTACCTTTGCTGTATGTTGGTTTGACCATTTTAAAAAGCCGCGCTTGCTCTTGTTACTCCTGTAATAAGGCATTCGTGAAGTTACAACAATAATTATACTTAATAAAAACAAAATCAGGAATATTTTTTTATATTGTCGGCTCTTCGATCGATATCCATGCAGTTTTAGTATAAAACAAGGTTAATATAAATCATGTGTAAATATTCAAATTATAATCTCTGCGAACGAAGAGAAAGCATTAAGTTGTTTTTTTACAACATATACTACACTATGTGCAGTTTTATAAGGATTGCGGCCACTTTTCCTTTTTCTTTAAAAAATGAAAAATTGAAACTTTTATACTGTTTTATGTACATATATTACGTGTTCCCAAGTACCTACAACTTGTATAATAACAATTTCTATGATTTAAATCAATACAAAATTTTAAAAAAAGTATTACTTTGTGATTTAACATCATTCCCATATTTTTTTGAATTCGTATTTGAATGGTTAGCGCCTATCCCCACTCTCCGCTAAGTCATCCAGCGCAATTTATTCTCGCTAGGCAAGGTAGCGTTCAGGATACCGCTAGATCCAGCCCGCACAGCGCCGTAACTCCCTGAACGCACCCAATGATTAACTCTACTATATCTACAAATTTCACTCTTAGACTTGAACTAAGATACAATCTCCAATTCACTAAATTAAATGAACCTTAAATGAGCGTCGTAAGTCGCGAAGTGTAGCCACAAAATGTCTAATATGTAATCACGCATTACATAAAGTTAAGATAAATTCAACACAGTGTTCCCTGTTAGAGGTCAGCACGAAAGACGTGGTGATCGCTTACATAAAAAAAAAACATTTAAATTAGCAAGTTCATTGCTAAATAAAATTACAGAATAACGTATACGCATGCATAAAATACAGTTAAATCGAGTAGATATCGCTACGGTTGGTAACTCGAAATAATGCTTTAAGGGAAGCGAAGACGAAAGTTACTAAAAGGCAACATGTAAATTAATTTAAGAAATACAAAATTACACTACACCATGTACTTATAGGAAGAAGCAACTGGTAATGTAAAACCAACAAGGTATAATTAAGGTATAACAGGAAAAAGATCCACACGGTACAAATTTATGTAACTTCTGCCGGATAAACATTACTGTACTCTCTATAAACAAATGTCCACTTCTATCGAATAGATAAAAAAAAGGTCTAGTGTTCGCCTATTTAAAGTTTTACTGTACGTAAAATATTTTACAAAGAAACTTGCTGATAAGTTCAACGCACCTAATAATATCTAGTTAATACATCCTAATACACAAGCAAAAATGATAATAAAATCTCCTTCGCTGTTTATCACAACAGTGTTGTAATTGTTTCGTCGATACAGTGGCTTCGTCAGAGAAGATTTATAATTTATAAAACGCAACGTCAATATTATGTCTATGTGTTGTAATAAACTGTGAACGAAATTTCTTCTTATCATTTTTACTGTATGTTTAATACATCCTAATCCACATATGTATATTTTACGGATTTGGTTTAGATATGCAATAATAGGCAAAAATTCTTCCGGGGGGAATCTCGAGGGCCCATCGCTATTTAAATATTCCTATGTATGTCAAAAAATACCCGCAATGTTAGAAAAATATTTCCGACCCGAAAAAAACTATCCCCCGACTGGCCGGGGAAGGCAAAGTTTTGCGATTTCATACGTATTCGCACCCTTTGAATGCCTTTTAGTATATATTTACCGATCCGAAAAAAAAACAATCCCCCGACTGGCCGGGGAAGGCAAAGTTTTGCGATTTCATACGTATTCGCACCCTTTGGACGCCTTTTAGTATATATAAAACTATATAGTAACGAAATTCACCAGTAAATTTGATTAACGTACCTGTTGCACAGTGGTTCCTATCGAAGAGGCGCTAGAAGAATGATTCAGACCTAACTTGTTGTTCATGATCGACGCTTGAGCTGTAGCATTCGTTATGCTCTGCAAATTGAGATCGATATTTCGGAAATGCTGATCCGTCGATGACGGATTCGCGGCGGGTTGACTATTCTGAAAGAAGGACGCCTCTTTGCGCACGTAACTGTTGATCCAACCATACTGTGGCGGCCTGGGAAAACTACCGACCGGGCTCTGTATGACGGCATACTGAAACGGAGGATACTGAAAGGCACACAGTGGTTGTTGCTGTACAGGCAACTGGTTGCTGATGATGGTAGTTTGCGCCGTTTGCAAAGTGTTCCACCTGTAATGAAATTTCGCAGGTGATGCGCGGGTTAATATTTAGGTAAGGTACTCTTACATTTGTAAGTCGTTGGGTTTAGTGTTGGCCGGTGGGCTGACGAAAGAAATAAGGTCGGGCGCATTCGACTCTGGTTGTGCGCTATTTCGTCTTTGTGATATCGGTGGCGGGGCGATGAGGGATTGCGTTTGGCTGCCCTGTAAACAGCCGAGCCTTGGTCTTGAAGTGAACTGGTGCCTGTCGTTCTTGCTCGCATCGGTTTCGTTCATGGAATATGCCCGAAGAACTGCAGAATAAACGGGATGAAAAAAAAAACATATTCATGTAAAAATAAAATTATAGCACCAAATTAAGAGTAGGAACTCAAACAATCGCAAAAGAGGATTATTTGGCATTGTAATAAGATGCATAACATTTTTAAATAAAAATTGAAGCTATGCCGTAGATAATGTAAGGTCATATTCTTGGATATTTTCTAAAATAGTAAATAGTAATAATAATATATTTATCCAAACACCATTCAGAGGTAATGTTGCTAGTGGCAAGAGTCCTAGGTTTCCAATAATAGACTACGGCACATTTGAGGTTGTTATAGTAGCCATCTTATAGAGACGAAATGCTATGATACTTTGCAAACTGCCCGGACAGATCGTAATGAATAATAAATAAGAGCAGTGGTCCTAATATTGATCCTTGCGGTACTCCAGATGATACCGGACGTTCTGAGGAATTGTTATTGATTTACAACCACCTGGTTTCTTGCAGACGAATATAATGCCATATATAGTGCCTCTTATTCCATATGATTGTAATTTATTGAACAGCAATCCGTGGTTAGCCAAGTCAAACACCTTTGACTGGTCCATAAATTAGTTGTCTCGTTAGAAATAGAAATAAGGGGGTTTGTGTCGATTTTGTCAAATAAGTGGTCATTAAGGGTTATTTATTTATTTTTACGGTACTAACGCCTTATTTTTTGCTAAAAATATCAATTATGCGTGCTCTCCTGTTAATGATGTCCTGTGGTCGGGTGACAATATTACCACCCTCCCTTTGGGACGCTACACTCAGTAAATTCAAACGAAAATCACGTGAAATCAAGGCTTGCGAACAACAAATTTCGTATAATTGATATGCCTTAATTTTAGGTTATTTGTGTTTTTAAATTGCCGTATTTTCTACAATGAGAATGGATGTTCACCATACAATTTGCAGATGAGCATTTTTGACTATGACAATTTTGAGCGTCATGTCTACAATCTTGTAGCTAGATTCCGAGAAACAGGAAGTGTGTGGAAGGGAACAGCTAAAAGACGTCGCAGAGTTCTTAAGCAGGAGCAGGTTCTACACGAATATCCTCGTGTAGATTTGCAACAGCAGCCACTATATTCGTAGATATATCATTACAAGTTAATCAGCCCTACTTATAATACAAACTTCATTGAAATAACAATTGTGATTTGTCCTTTATACACTCGAAGTACAATATTACCAATTAATTGTTCTAGAGTTGTCATATGGAAGATGACAAAAACTCCATGAATCAGGATTTATGTAAATAATTTTTTTTTCTTCCTATGCATCAATTTAATACATTCTTTTAAGATGTAGTATACCTAATCCCTCTGCCATATGCAACCAATATTATAATTTAGTCAAGCTGAATTATGAAATATATCAACAGCGCGCCACTGACGCGAATTCAGAAGAAAGGAAATATTGATAAAAACCCCGCCGGAGTAAAATTCATGTATGACCGCGCAATTGGTGCTTACGGTAGGTTTCACTGTATTTAGTGAACACAAACAAATTATTAGTATGGATATAAATGTTAACAATTTTATACGACTTTCTAACAAATTATATTAATAAGGCAATGTTAAAATATTAAAGTATCAACTTACTGGTACTTATATTAGGAACTAAAATCAATCAGCAAAATATTTATTTTAAGAGAACAAATACTTCTAAAATTCCACAGTGGCATTTACCAAGAATAATAAAATTTGTTTTAATGACGTAAAACAAATCCATGCCATAAAATCTTATCTGGGTAATTCTCATATTTAATCACTTGGGACCCAAACAGTAATAGAAAAACAGGTTTTACAAATATGTACATATATTCCCAATCATATTTTCGGTATAAATCCAGGAATAGCTTGGTATTTGAAAGTCAATATTCGTATAAAACATCCTTAATATATGAAAGTCCACTACTAATGCTTTTAGAAATGTGAATCTATGTTATCTGCAACTACTAATCTACTATCTTGTAAAAATAACTTCCTAGAAGGACTTCATTGTATCATAATAAATGTAAGTTAATACTTATATTAAAATAAACAATGGCATTGTAATCATCAATTTCAATAAAATTTGTAGTAACAAAATGCTGCCAATTGTACTTAATCATATAAAAATAAATGCATATCTTACAAACAAAAATTGCTTACACAGATATCAAGCTGATAAAAATAGATTTAGGAAAAATAAACTGGCTAATATAGAGTACCAAAATACGCACAAATTAATACTTTTTCCTATCTGATGTGTTTTTATTTCCACTCTCCTTAAGCAGCTTTTCATTTTTGAACTTTTCCAACGCCAGGGATTCAAGACTAAGAGCCTGAGCCCTCTCCAGGTCCTCCAGATATTGTTTGTCATAATCGGCGGTGTCTTTGGCCATTGTACACTTTAATTGACGATAAATACTAGGGCACTTTGATAATGCACTGCCGAGCCCGATACTAATCGAAAACAACAATACAAGAGGATGGAATTAATTAAAACATAATCGTAAAATCGACTGTTCTGCTCGCGATAAGGTCATATTAATATAAACAACGACCTGCTTTCGAAAAACTCACCTTTCGATTTTCACACATTAGACTGACTCAATCAGATCGGGTTTCATTGAAACGGCAACCACAAAAAGCGCGCAAGAGAATCCTTGACATACGTCAGTTACAAATCAACAAGTCGATTATGGTTCTATAAACTGACAGATAAATAAATAACCTTAAAATTGCAAGTAGATTATGCTGTTATCGAGTAGAATTCTCAAACAATAGAATTCGATTTCTATAGGGTCCATAATTGACTCTAATTAACTTAATTTAAAAATATTTTAGAAAAACGATATTAATTGCCATGAAGTAAATAAAACAATTAATTAAATATTGTTTGGATTATGTTGTATGCCATTTTACATTAATAGTTCAACTAATCCCTAATAGAGGGAGCTAAATGCCTCTTAGCCACAAAAAAGTAATTGACAGTTAACTTCTCACTCATTTTCTTATTTATTATTTTTTAGATTGGTATACAGTAAATTTTAAGTTAAGACACTATCGTTTAAATACAGTGCTGGACAAATGCATAGAACCACACAAATATTTACGAAGTTAGTACAGGCATTGAAATTAAATTTTATACCCGAAAATTAGCAAAAAGGGATCATTACCAGAAGTAAACTTGAAATATACAGGACGTTCCCAAAAGTGTGGTAATATTTAAGTGAGTTCAGGGCCATCACCGTATTATGAATTTATTGTTTTATTTAGAGGGATGATATAAATAAATACAATACCTGTGAATGATATGCTTTATTTCTATTATCTACGTTTCACAATATAGTAATGACACAAGACGTACAAAGGCCTCACCTTTCCATGTGTGTAAAAATAAAGCAA
This sequence comes from Osmoderma eremita, assembly GCA_031763485.1. Classification (NCBI taxonomy): domain Eukaryota; kingdom Metazoa; phylum Arthropoda; class Insecta; order Coleoptera; family Scarabaeidae; genus Osmoderma; species Osmoderma eremita. Next base: position 91,132 of record JARFOC010001325.1, read on the forward strand.
TTCCAGACTTTCTTTGAAATGAAAACAAGATACTAAGGATTATTTTTTTCTTGTGAAAATACTAAATGTTAATAGTGTTCTTATGTACAGAGTAATAGAGATACAACAAATATATAAGTGTATAATACGCAGAGATATTGTCTCTTTAGTAAGAAAACTAAACTCAAATAACGATTCAGTCCAACATAAGCTACTTCTATATAAAGTTCCAATCCAACAAGAGACAATCTGTATGATATATATTATCAACAACCTCTTTAAAATTAACTTGCAGGTACCTATACAATTATTGTAAGTCAGTTAGTGTGTATGTTTATAAGAAATTATTGCTTTTATAAACGTATCGGGTCTAGTAAAATATCTTTGCAGGCCAAATTATGTACAAACTTTTAAATTAGAAACTACAGTACAATAAAACTTTAGTATCCTATAAAGATAAATAGAAAGTGTATATAGCGTAAATATTATAAAAAATGTATGCATACTTATAGAAATACAAATATTTTATAAATTCAATGAGTGTAGGCTATCAAATCACTCTCGTTATGGATGCCCCTATTACCTTTTTTATTAGTCTGGGATCCACCGTTCTCATATTTAATGTATGAAATGTTTTTTTAATGATATCTGATGATCACACTGACTTGAGAATAGAATAGGGAAAAACGACATTGTTTTTAAGGCTACATTGTTACTTTTCTCTTAAGATTTAAGGGAATGTCGACAACACAACAATTATTATATAATTTTCCGCTTGAAATACATTTTTACTTTTATGTTTTTAGAAATACTTAACATCTTTGGCATATAGTTTTATTTTTCTATCAATACTTAGTTTTGGAATGTAGTGTAATTTTATGATGTGTGAAGCTAGAAAAGTGTTACGTACCTTATCTTCTTACGGAAGTAGTATTTCGTCGTATGGGTGAAGACAATCCAATTAATTGGCCAATTATTTGGCCTCATTAAGTGTGACAGTCGTACTACTGCATTGTTCAAGCAGCGCACTGTGCTATTTAACTAACTAATTTAATCTAAAAATAACGATTTGCTTCATACGAACAAAAATGGATGACTTCCGCAAAAAGATAAATAGACAATAGTATATTTTTGGATAATTGTTTAAAATTATGGCAACTGTATACAACGAAAATCTACCTTATCCGCCAGATTTTTCATCTACCACTTTTGTACTCAATTTTCAGATAACTTCACACATCAACTTATTATTCTATAGAAGAATAATTCATTTTGTTATTGTTTTAAATAAACATCCACAGTATCCGCAGCACTGGTAACGTTTAGTTGTTTCTTTTGTAACTTGTTACCTTTCTCGCTCATTTTACAAACATTTCACATTGAGATATGTCAGCTGTCATGTTCGGTAGTATCCTAAATCTACGTCTTTATGAAAAAACATTCAGTCTTACCATATATATATTTTATAATCCCCTATAAAGAAACGATTACCTAAAAATTCAATTTGTTTTGCTCGCATTTTGCTTTATACTTTATATTATAATATAAAGAAAGATTTCATCATTTTAAAATCTACCCAGTTCTTATTTAGTTCAAATAAAATCAGTTGTTTTATTTTTTTTGTCAGAATTCTCTCTATTTCGCTTTGTCTTTTTATTTTCTTTGGTCAGTTACAAACTATATTCTACGTAGACTACTTAAAAAAATACAAAAATATATTACTGACATTCTCTTTTCAACATTTTCTTTTTGTTTGCTCTGAGAGGTATATTATTTTATATAATATACGTAATATTATATTCAGCTAATATACAAACATACAGTACAACAGTACGCTTTGGGGACTTTGGAGGATTTTAGTTGGGGTATATGGAAGAAGGGATTTTGGAATATTCTCTTATTTTCTACAACTAACAAATACTAAATTTAGTCTTTAAGAGATAATGAAAGTACACAGTTAATAAATACGTACCAGTCAAAAATTGCTTGTCATTTATCGTACTTAAAAAATTAATGAATTGAATTATTGACTAAGAAACAAAATTTATCTTGCTTGTTTGAGTAGTAAAAATAATAAGTTGTATGCTACTCTCAATCTAAGGAATACATATTACGTCATATTCGTTTTGGGCGCAACAATCGCAGGACGAGTCTATTATGCTATGTTTAGGGGTGTCTACGCTCTCAGTTCAGTGGCGTCGGCACATAAAATTTGTAAAAATTCAAAATAACGCCTGCCTTACCTTGCTTTGGCTTATTTCTTATTACTATTATACAATTTATATAAATAAGTGTCTTTTTCAAGACATTCTTCATAGTTCGTTTATAGGGAGTAGTTAGTTTATTGCATTTGATAATATTTTTTTATATCTCTGTTATGAAAAGTTACAGGTTATGATGGCTGAGGCGATCGCATCAACATGAAGGAAAGTTGGCGCGAAAGGCGAAATAATTCAAACCTTGACAAGGGAAATTTTGAAGGGTTGTAGTTACTGTATCTTATGATTTAATTTACTGAATTTCACTGAAATTCACAATATAATAATTATTATTATTTTCATGATTTAATTTAATATGAATATAACAAAAAACAAATATTTCTGCGAGCAATTTTCGAAAGAATGATGTATGTGTCCAAGTACCCAATAACCAATTTTATAATGGTTTTAATTACTACTCCATATCTAGTTTTCTTACTATTTTCCTTCAACAGTTTCCGTTATTGACATACAATTATTCAGTCAAATTTTACCTTCGCCACTGATGACTTTTATTGGCGTAGTCTACGTTGACATTATGATGACGCAATATGTATTTCTACATTGAGACTACTCTAGCTACTGTAGATTACATTAGGATTTTCAGGACTGGTCTAAATTAACAAATAGACTTGAGCATTGTCCCAACACGCAGTTTACTGACGGTCATTATGACGAAAACCAATCAGAAAACATATTTCGTGTTCTCAAGGACTCCAATCTGCTGTCCGATTGGTTTACTTCATCACGAGCTGTCAGCAAGCTGTGTGTTGGAACAGAGCTTTGTAAAACCATTGTTAACTATAGTACCTAACTCCTAGTGTTGGTATGACAAACTTCGACAAGTAATACTTGTATGGTTAACTTCTCAATAAACTATGGGGTGTTGCTAAAATTTCGTCAAATATTATGGAAAAAGATGCTATAGCTTATACAGGCTGTCCTAGGACCCAATGATAGCGCTTCGAGGGCTAATGACTAATATCGAAATATGATCTCAGTAAAAAAAAATCAATAGTGCCACTACTACAAATATCCATATTTTAAGATTCTAATTTTTGTTACTCCGTTCTAAATAGCGACACGCATTCCATGTGAGTTAGAGTGGGATAGATCAGGGCTATCCGGCTTAATACAAAATACTGAAACCGATTTGCTAGACAAAGGTGGAGAATTCAGTAACTTGCGAACAATCTATGAGGTGGCGCACATATAACTGCTTAGAAATTTTAAATTTGATTCCTTCATTACCGACTATTCATTCACGATTATTTCGTTGTTGATGATTGTTAATGTTGCGCAAAAGGGAAGTCAGGGAAAATTCATTAATTACGTGAAATAGTTCGCCTACCTTCAAATATGCCGCCACTGTAAATCCTAACTTGTAAACAAATTAATAGATGACGAATACATGTATTAGTATTAGTATATTAGTGATACCAGCCCACAGTCCTTGCAATTCTTTCATAATAGATGACGCTTATCGTTCAATATTTAAGAATCGGTCTTGTATATATTTATGTTTTCTGAGATAGATAGAGACGCCATTCGAGTTGAACTGCGTTCGTAGTTGTTTTATGTTTGTTTTGCTGTATTTGTAGAACCCGTTCGATGTTCAAGACCGGTCACTATGCTGTTACAGTATACTCCACAGAAACATGCAACATGAAATTTATGAGAAATGCAGATTGCGTTGAAACATCCTGATTATCGCGTATTCCTAAATGTTCATCGAGCTTATTCGGCAGGTATAATGTTTGGAATTTAAACAGCCCCACTGAATTACCGAAATATTGTGACTATTTTCTAAAAAAATCTACTACCAATTATGTTGGAAGATGTGCCTTCGGTCACGCGCAAGATAATGTGGCTCCGAAATGCCGGCCTGTCAACTTATTACGTAGGCGGAGTAAGTAATTAATTGGACCACGCATATACACAGAAATGGATCGGTCGTACTGGTCCCATTTTGTAGCCGTTACGGTCTCCGGATAGTCCTTTAGAGTTTCTTACTGCGGTTGCATAGAGGGGATTCAGAGATTGGCATGCATCTGTATTACACATGCAATAAGAAATACACCGATTGCAGCCATGGAGACCATGCTAAACCTACCCCCTCTTGATATTAAGAATGGGAGCATATAGGCTAATGTGCAATGGTAATTGGAAAACTGGAAATATCCTAGGACATACCAAAATCACAAAGATTGTTGAAAATCCCGTGTTAGATATGAGCTGCGACTTGATGATTCCTAAACTCTGCCTGCTATAAACCCTTGACAGACCGGGAGGGATGAAGAGTAAAGCTGAGACGAGTATCGCAGCAGACCAGAATCTGGCACTCAGTGGGATGTGGGATGTGAAAGTCCTTTCTTTGCATTGGGGTCCAAATCAAATCAAACCAAATCAATAGAAGGACAGTTTCGTGGAGAACCCATAAATAATGAAATTGACAAACCATTAATGCATCTGCACATGAAATAAATGAAGCAGGAAACGGTAGAGGAATTAAAAGATCCTTTTTTTAAGAAGAGTCATACTTTCATTCGGTCTGGGGACTTTGGGTTTGAACATCTGCTCTAATATTTATGTGTGTTTAGTTTAAGTTTAAATAAATATCTTTCACCATAATTTAACACGTGTATAATTATTCAATTTTCACTCACGTCGAATGGTGTCGCTATCCAGGATGGCGTAACAATAATTGGAATTTTAAAATATGGATATTTATAGTCATGGTAATGCTGATTCAAGCTGGCGATTTTCATGAAATTCATGAGCGTACTCGGAAACTATTAATTTTTTATTCATATTTCGATACTTTAGCTGGTCATTATCCCTCGAAGGATTATCATTGCTTTCTAGGACAACCTGTATTAAAGATCAGCTTCTAGAAATAGCATTGGTAATTATTGTGATTCTAATATAAAAATTGGAAAAAAATATGTGTAAATTATAATTATTGACGTAAGTATGTATTAGGTATTATTGATTGGTGGATGAAATAGAAAATGATATTTTTAATACTATTTCCAGGAATGGTTATTATCGTATCCAACATTTCAGGAAACCATGGACGCAAATGAATTTGTATTTAGAGTAGATAGACGTGTATAGAATAATCACCTTAATGTAAATGCTAAAGAAAGTATGTAGGATACAGTATAGTTCTCATTATATAATTTATCATATACAAATAGTTACAACAAACCCAATCTACACCCTAATGCCAATTAAAATCTATAGATTAATAACTATGTACATACGATCTACGAAACTTAGATTTTGTTTGGCACAACTTTTGCTCTTAACATGGCGATTGTTTGCTGGCTAACAGGCTCTGTAGGCGACTCAGAATCCGAACTAGTACCAAAGGGCAACTGATTCTCCAAAGTTGCGTTCGTAGTTAGGGCAGCAACCTTCGGCTCCATCATACTGGGTTTAAAAGCGGTACTATCTGAAAGAAATATCCCCGTAAAATGTCGAAACAATATCGGAGACCCTATACTAGAATTACATATTTTATTTCCGTTCCCTAAATCCATATTGTCGATCTGGTATTTGGCCGCTAGGGCGGTCAGATGATCGATTTCCACCTCGTCGTCCTCCAAACTGGAATAGCTTCCGGTCGTGCCGTCCCCCTCTGAGGAACCCTTGGAATGCTTATGTCCCACTTGCTCGTTTTCAACCCCCTCCTCTTCCTCCTATGTGATCGCACGGGAAAATAAAGGGATGTGTCAGTACGAAAGGAAGAATGTTGGCGCGAGAAAATGAATGAATGTATGATACCTCCGGTTCCTCGCTGCTTTCCTCTGAGGTGGTGTTCTCACTGCCGGAATTGCTCGAGCTACTCGTGTTCTCCTCGTTGTCTTCTTCCTCGCTTTCGTTGCTGTTGTCTTCGTCCGTTTTCACTAAAATATAAAAGTCATTATTTTCAGTATGAGCAAAATTTTTCCTTGGTAAATATAAATGGAAAAGTGTACCAAACAGAGTGCAAAACTTTATCTAATAGTGCAAAAATCTAGAATTCTGCATAGAGTATTTTACATATATATTACAATTCCTTTAGTTATTAGTAGTTCTTTTAGTTTTTACTTATTGTTTAATCATTATATAGGTATATCATTA
>JARFOC010001325.1:197275-238486 GCA_031763485.1 Osmoderma eremita
AATACTTGTGCGGGAGGAGTAATCCGAACAGTGTGTTTATCGTGCTGCCCCACAGTCCTTGCTATCTTTACTGATCTTTACTAAATAGTAAAGTTGATAATATACTCTTCTTAAAGTAGATACACATCACACACGTTCAATACATAAGTAAGGACAAGTTCCTTTATTCAACATGTGATGTGATGGCATCTGCTTGGATATAAATTAATTTGTGGTAGTTGTTAAAACATTTTTGATAGCTACAGATTAAATATGAATTTAGAAGCCCATTGTTGGTTGGTTGCGTACTGTAGTTATGTTTACCTTGTCCTATTTGCCAAATGCGAGAATTAAAATACCGCCCGAACATGGAAAATTGTTTGTTGTCTGCAGCCATTACTGCAACTGTGTTAAAACCATTAATTTCTAATTGCATTTCATCTTCTAAGTGTTGTTGCTCTATTTAAATCAATGTGTACATAACCTCTACAAATATTAATCAGATCCATCCACTATTAAACCCTAAGATTATATATATTACATGGATACCGCTACGTTTCCCAACTATATTTCCAACATATCAGACATAAAAAAGAATCAGCATTTCTGTCTAACAACGGTTATTCGTATTTTCTTATTCGCACCTGACCACGCGTGGACCACGGCGTGAGAAGCGCGCAAAATTTGAATTAAATGTGATATACATCAGAGATAATACCAGGTCTGACGCATAACCTAATTTTTAAATGTCAACATAAAATAGCTCGTTCATACAGATTAATAGACAACAGTAGTTGACATTGACCACAAATTGACAGAAGTCTAACCTGAGTCTAATGGCACTCTGTCTAATGCCTGTTTAATAAATTGTGAAATCGCACGGCAGAATGCATACACTTTTTGACACATTTTGCGAATGATATGCGATAAACGCTTGTATAGAGGAATGAATCCTCATGTTAATACGTAATCTGGTAAAATTTTACATAAATAGGTATAAATAAAATCATATATAAACATAACCTGAAAACATATCAAGGATGATATTAATTTTGGATGTACCCCAATGAATTTAGTAATGATCACTACAATTATCGTGCGGCAATGACCATTTTAGTAAGTAGCGACAAAAAATCAATCATTTTCGCTCCTTCTGTAAATTTTTTAAGGGTGTTTAAACTTACTTCCTATATTAAAAAGTCTGTAGTTTAATTTGTAATAACGTATCACTTATTTTTTCAAGAATATCTGCTCTTTTTATTTTAACTCACCCAATTTAACTTCAGCGTTATCCGTCAGCAGAACGTTTTGACCTTTGATATCTCTGTGTATCACTTTGTTCGAGTGCAAATACGACAAGCCCCTCAAGATCTCCCTGCAGATGTAAGCGATCCATTCCTCTTTCAGCGATTGGCCCTTGGTCGATTTTACCAGGTCGGTAACCGAACCTGAAAGATTCAAAAAGCAATTTCATTACTACCGGCGTCTAGTAGGCGGCGGACGTGTTCCAACCTGCGCCACAGTACTCCATCACCAGCCACAGCTGATCGTCCTTGCCTGGCGGGGAGTTTTTTATGAAAGCACCGTAGTAGGTGGCGATGTTCCTGTGGTTCGAATACTTCTTGAGCACGTTGATTTCTAATTTGATCTCCTCCTCCTCTTCTTCGGTCACGTCCATTACCTTTATGGCGGCCAGTTGGCCGGTTTTAGTGTGTCTACCCTGAAATGGGCATAAAGTTTGAAATTTATACTACTTTAGAATACCACTAGCCAATGAAAGTGGAGTATTTTAAATATCTCGAAGCGAATTGGATAAAGCAAAACTACGAGGTATTTCATAGTGCGGCGGGAATTTTGAATATGTTAAATCTAAAAATATCATACCTATTTACTTAAAATCACCGAAAGATATTCCTAACGTCAACATGTAAACGTTACAAGTTTCAGTTACATTTATTTAATACCTTTTCTATGCGAGCCACGCAGTTATCTATGCAAGTGTAATAATATCCACATATCTCTACTTATTAATCTTGTTTACGGAACAAGAAACTGTACGAACAGTAATTTCAAAGCAGTGCATCAAATTACGTTCCCTTTATTAATAAAACACACCGTGGGAGTTGTTGAAACAATACTTAAAAATTGAAACAGTCCTTTGCTTTTAAGTTATAACAGAATTCGCTATAAATTAAGTATGAACGGGAAAAAAATTAAATATTTCGTGGTTGGAAACGTGTCATATCGTGTCCAAGGCAAGTTGTGCGTAGGTTTGATAGATCATTTGCAATAATGAACCGTTCCTAACACAACTACAATAAATCGACTCAAATATATACAACGAAATGCAGGTAAAAGTAAGAATTAGTGCTAAAAAATAGAAAATATACAATGAGCATTAAACAAAAAAAAATGGGTTTAAGAAATTTGCTACATTATGGAAGAATATCATTTAGGTGGCTTACTATAAAACACCAAACAATTCTTCATATAAACGTTAGGAACGTTAACTGTCATTTCCAAAATTAGGTAATTAAGCATTTTAGGGTTGGTACAAAATGATGCCAATAAATTGTAGTTTGATTTCGAATGTCATTTATTTTAAAATTTTAGGTATAAATACGCCAAAATAAAATAAAAATAGGAAGCTTTTAAAGTTCAAAAGGAAACAATGCCATCGAAAAACAAGATAAATTTAGGGAATCGTATGTTAAATTTGTAGCGTATAATCCGGTTGATTCACCCACAAATATAGAAATACTGTTACACACAGAGTTAATTGTATTTTCGCAGAAATGATAACTTAAAAAGTGCGGCCTGCAAAACTATCTCCAGATAATATACTAAACGTGTAATATTCGCTATGGTGTGTGTGTATAATTGACTCACAATGAGAAAATACCGATTCCGAAGTACAAGTGTCGTTCAGGATATTCGCTAATAAGTATTTTAGTTAACAAATAGGCTTACATTTTAACCAATAGCACGTTCAATAATTTATATTTCAAATAAATTAAAACTAGGAACTGAAAAAATGGTTTTAAGTTTCAATAAAAAAATTTCAAATGCAAGCTCGTTAATTGACACTAAAATCGTTGTTATGCATATGACTCACGTTAATAGATATCAAAAGACAAACAGGAATATATTCAAGTTATGAAATATCAATACCCAAATGGACAAATACGTTTTCAAATTAGCAAATAGTTGTACAATCATATCCTATTTTATAATATAAATATTTGCAGTCAATTTTGTATTTATACACTTCTGGAATGAGATTTCGAAAATTGTGGCTAAATACAATTGCAAACATTGATAACATGAAGTATAAAAATGTAATGCAAAGGCACATATGTACCCTTTTTATTAATTGAAAATAAATACATGTAAAAATGTTAAAAATCAAATTGAAGAAAATGAATGATGATGGTGTGAGTAATTATAAATTAGGTTTAAATCTTGATTCAATTTTTTCATACTCAATTTGGATCTGTTCTTCAGATAGTGGAATAATTAATTGAAAAGTCACGTAAATTTTAATTCCGTGTGCCTCTAAGTAATACAAAAGAAAATTTATTTGTTATACAGGACTATTACAGCACCAACTTTGACCACCACAATCATACAAATAACATCAATAAAAACTCATTCTGTAAACATACCTTATAGACTTGACCGTAGGTGCCATTACCAACAACTTCTATGAGTTCAAAAATGCCAGCGGGGTCCTGAAAATTTCAGCGAAATATATAAAATACACTCGGAATACGGTTTACAAGAAACCCATCACACCCAATTTGACATGTTTACAGTCGGTTTTTTGTAGCGTGGACGAACATATTGCCGTGTCCGGGGGGACGCGGCGGGCCCGGCCTAGCCATCCGCCCCGAACACGTCGAAAATTCACCGATTTACTCACCTTTAGTGCGGCCAAGTCTATCTCGTCCAAGGAACAATTGACTGAAGGGGGCAATTGGTGCGCCATTTTGTATTCCGTATATATTGTAACCAAAATAAAACAATATTTTTTGCGAAAGAAAAAAACAAGAACGGAAACTGCACTACTCCATCAACGCGATCGGCATCGGACGTTAGTAAATAACGAGTATTTTCACACACGTATACAATGGCATGGCCTAACCAGCATAACTATCATGGGAGAACTCCGTTTCACCGTAATGACAACATGCTTTAAGGCGCACCTACATCTACGAACAGCCGTGATACTGAACGAGACAGAATATGTGCTCTCGTAATTCGTAGATTCACGAATTTGCTCGCCACTGTATGTGGAAAATACATAACAGGGACTGCGCATGAAATCTATTTAAACCATGCGGTAAATTCAAAATAGTAATTAGAGTTTTATTTATTATTGTTGTTTGTTATCTCAAGTGATTATCGACTCAAATATGAAAATCAAATATTTAATGAGCTATGTATTACTATATACTAATAATTATATGGTACATTTATAAATTCCCTGAAATTATTTGCACAACAAAACATATTTCCTTAAAGTGTTTAACTTACGTAAATAAAAATGAAGCAAATAAAGGCATTTGAAATTAAAAATGGGATTCCCAAATATTTTTAAATTTATTTAAACAACTTTTGTACAGATTTGTGGATAATTACTTAACGAAAATTATTTTCATTAATTTAATTTTAGTAAAGATTGCAAGGATTGTGGGCAACACAATAAACACACTGTTCGGATTACTCCTTCCACACAAAATAATAATTTATTCGGAATACGTGTTTCGGGAAACTCTGGATTCCGGATTATATTTCCCCATAAATTTGGTGTACGTTCAGATACTTTCTTCCGGTAACCCAATGACATCAATTTGCAGTTTACAACGTGATTGGTCAGGTACTACTACTTACGTCAAATTGTCTTTGGATAATCCGAGGAAGGTATCTGAACGCGACCTACACTTATTAGCCTGTCTGTAGTGGTACAAATTGACAGTTTATTTTTCATTCTGTATATAAATTCCAATTTTGTAAAATGGTAAAAGAACTATGTCGAACTTATCTGTATTTTGTTGCCTAAGAGGTTGTATAAAAAATTTTAATTTCTCTTCAAACGTCCCAGAAGTCGCAAACAAAAATCCTATACAGTTAGATACAGCGTTTATGGGTGAATATTAACAATATTTCTATAAGTTTTGTGTATATTTGGACTGATTTTTTAGGATATGAAGTCGTAATCGTGAAATCCGGCCAAAGATTATGCGGAGCGGGTGCCGCTTTGGGCAATGCGCCAATCGTACAATCCAAATCATATTTCGAAGTGAAACTACAGCAAGGAGGCTCATGGTCGGTCGGATTAGCGACACGACAGACGGATTTGAGTCTTACCCAAGGTTCGTGTTTAACAAACTTATGAATTGTTATTATTATCAACGTATTAGGTGGCATGGATGAATTTTCGTGGGCTTTGTGTAGCGACAACACAATTAGATATAACAAACAGGTACTATATAGTATAGATAGTAAAAACGGCCAGAACATTCCACACGAGAGCGATGTTATAGGAATAAGTTATGATCACATACAATTAAAATTCTATGTGAATGGAGAAGAGATTGATTTTCCTATAACGACTGTTCGAGGCACAGTTTATCCTGTCTTATATGGTGAGATTGTTTTTGGTGTCTCTAAGTTAACTTTAGGCTAAAATTGATTTTATTTGATTTACAGTTGATGATGGTGCGATACTAGATATTATTTTAGATAATTTCAACTACTGCCCTCCGGGGGGTTTTGAAAAGATTATGTTGGAACAATCATTGTTGTAAATCGTCATCTTGGATGTGCTAAAATATGTAAGTATGCACATTGTGTTTCTATGTATGTATAAACTCTGTACGAGGTATCACAAGGAAACAAACTTACTTTTGATGGCTTATCTTCTTTATATATTTCTGGTTGGTTATCGATAGGTACAATAGAATTTTTAATATTTATGTAAAGAGTAGATATAAGTGCAGAACTAATTATTTTAATGTGATATTTATCGATTCATTAATTTGTGTTATTAAAATACTATGGTACAGAACAAGTTATTAATAAAATAGTGCATTTATGATTATTAAAATAGCTTGTATATTATACTGGTTGTAAGAAAGGAAATGTTATGATAATATGATCGTATATGTACATAATTATATTTTTGTAAGACCAGTAATTATTATTATTTGCGAGAGAAGATTGAGATGGATCAAAAAAAAATAGAACACTTACGATTATAATTATTATAATTTTGTTCATATGTCACAATGAATGAGACTGTAGTTGTAAATCTATCTTAAAATCTCTCTATCTTTATAATGTACGAAATCCTACTTAGCATTTAATGTACAGTGTGATTTTAAATGTATAATAGTTTAAATTTCCCGCTACACTTTTTAGAGCATTTTTTAATCCTGGGCGTTTGGACTAATAAATATTGTTTCTTCCTTTTATCATATGCGACTCGTTAGTATTTAGTTTGTGTATTTTTTCTTGGAATTATTTTAGTACACACTATTATTTCTTTGGTTAATTTAACTGTCATTGAAGTACACAAATTAAACAATGGTGCGCAAATTAAAAACTTGCACAAAATAATATCTATTTACTGTATATATTAAGCTCGAGACTACCACTGGCACAATATGAGAAAAATAGATGATCAATTACGTACCAACAACGTAGTAAAAATTTAATGTGGCGGTAAATTTAAACAATTCGCGGACATTTAAAATCACACTGTATGTAATTATCATATAAATTCCGCTCAAGCCATTGATAGTATACAGCATCATGCGATTCTAATTGTACAACTCTAAAATTTCTAATATTAAAAGTAGTGGTGTAGTTTGTGGTGCCACAAGGATCTGTTACGAGTCCGTTACTTTTTACTGCGTTGTCTGTACGGTAACATCCGATTACGCGATCACACGTCAATTTTTCTTCCGTGGGGAGATCGATATCAATATTTACTTCCGTCTGAATTCGCTTCAGTGGCGTGTCGTTGATGTATTTCTTAAATTAACTTTTCTAAATTATAATTGGGGTTAGGTAAACCAGATCTGAACCAAGGGGAGTTGCGAGTTGTACACTTACGATTAGTAAATATTAGTACATACAATACAACTGCTGTACAGGAAGCGAAAGTGTGCCCTAACTGTATATCCTTTCCCATTACTGTAAGTATAATATTTATGTATGTTAATTGTATAGATTAGTTCATTCAAGCATAAAATAAATGTATTTATTCACACAGGAATGTCATACTAATAAAAAAAGATTTTATTTTTACATTTCTATTTATTTAACCAAAAATATTACATTTACATCTCATAACTTAGAAGGTACTCTTCGTTTGCATTTGTTCATTTTACGGAAATAACATACCTATATATTATTTTTAAAATCGGAAGAGTGATCACCTGTTACGATAGGAAATTTCTATTTTATTCATTTGGAACATGCTTTGAACGTATATTGTTGGCGTATTTGTCAACGTGGCCATAAATTAGGTTATGTATAATATGATTTATAGTTTCACGTGAATCGATCGGATTGGATTTTTCGAAAACTAAAGTGTGTCTTAATTGGTACACGTAATCGCGAGTCACACGCAAACTGTGTGGTGGAACAAAGCTTATAACGTCGTTTTCGAAGATATTGGAGAGCTGAAACAGCTGTGTTTCACAATCATGTTGGTGTTAAAGGTAACGTTGGTTGCGCTCAGTTTTAAGTTCAAATTGTTTGAGAAGTGGAACCGAAGGTAACTGAACGTAAGCTCAATTATAGTTTGAAGATTAAGATTTTGCCTGCTAGAGTCAAAATCACCAGCATTTGTAAAGATTGCAAGGACTGTGAGGCAGCACAATAACCGAATTCCTTCTGTTATTCGACGTGATAATGGGAATCCACGTATTGCCGAATGCTTTGCGCGGGAGGAGTAATCCGAACAATGTGTTTACCAGCATTTGTATTGGTAGTTCTACATTGATCGTTCTAATGTGATTTTAATATGATTCTAATCAAATTTGAAAACTGAATTTTAATATTATTGCTATAACAACATGGCCTAAACCAATGTACTTTCGCTTTCTGCCGTTTATGTTTGGTGACGCTTGTAGGAGTTTCTATGTAAACGTTGATTAGTTGATTAGCATTTTATTATATTATTGGTATTCCGGACTTGGTTGATGATGGGATTAAAAACGAATTAAATTTTAAACACCCAATCGATTCATTCCCAAACAAATCAAAATTTTCAATTTTCCCCACCCTGGTTATAGCTAAATCCTTTACTGGTGTATAACTGGTTGCCTGCTGCCACCAATTTACTTTTTAGCGTTACACAAAAGGAAAAATTTATGTGCAATGAGGAAAAAAGAACTCAGTATATTATTTACAAAAGCTCAGAATTTATTTTAGGTAAACATCAGATGGCTCAGTAAAATACGGTGTCCACATGTCGTTCAGATGATGATTTTAAAATGTTTAATAACGTTTACGGTGAGAGTTACGTCACCTGAACGCCCCCCTCAAATTTTATTGAGCCACGATACACGATTAAAGTGAATTCACTCCTCCGATTAAAAGAAAAACGTGTATAAGTTTTTGTCAACAATTGTTGAATATTGAAACATAATACAAAATATGTATATAAATATATACATATATAAGCAAAATGGTAGCCAAGAAAAAAATAGTCTATTACATAAAATTTATCCCATATTATATGGGGGTGGTTGGTGAGGGTAAGGATTAGGGTTCATCTGTCTTAAATGCGCCACCAAAGCAGCCGACGGTTGGGGACCCTGCGGGCCAGCTTGTTGTTGCATAGCCAACATCTGTTGTCGCATCCTCTGTTGCTGTTGGAACTGATTCTGTTGTTGTATGTTCCCTTGTAAAGTCTGCGCCCCAGCTCTAGAGTAAGGTGGCGCGGACCCGGTTTGACCCGCGTTCATGGCTCCGATTGCATTCATAGTGACGTTGGGCGCCTGTTGAATGTAACTCGGTCGATTTCCTTGGGCCATGCCCCTATACTCGGCTTGCGCGCCTCTGGGCTGGTTAAAACCTTGCTGTTGCACTTGGAACATTCCCGATTGGGTATTTTGCATCATCTGCTGTTGGTTGGGTTGCATATTATTTTGCATTATACTGTTCGGATTGTTGGCATAATTGTTGTATTGTGATCCTATACCGGCTGGTATATTACTATAGGTTTGTTGGAACATCGCCTGGAAGTTTAGTGTTTCGTTGGTCCGGAAGTTTAGAACAAATAAAGATATAAAACATGTTTTCAAAAATTCCCTATTTCTAACCCTTGTGACAAAGTAATGTTGGTTGCATACCTCTAGAGTAACATACTTTTATGGGGGTTACTCCATGTTATAACCCGTTACGCCACTTTTTACATGTTTTTCTGCCTATTATCTTTTGATTTTAGCCTACTAACAACTGAAATCGGTTGTTTTGGGGGCTATTTCGTATAAATTACTTTCTTTACGTGGTAAATTACAAATCAAATCTATTAAATATGAACATTTGGAACTACTTTGGAACACATTTTTACTTAAAGTTATTTTAAAAACGTTATAAAACAAGAAAATGGTAAGCATCTTGATTTTGACAAATCACTACAACAAAGAATTGTAAAGCAACACAACCTATTAGCTTACTTATTGGACTAAAGTGAATAAGTGAGATGAGGCATCTACTAAGGACTCATTCAGATGCAAATTAGAAACAGAAGGCCGTATAGTCACACAAACCATGTCGTTCACGAACTTAGGAACTGGTATAAGCAGTGAGAGAAATTTGATTGAATAAGTATAACGACAAACATTTAAAACTGCAATTTCCAGAGGCAATGAACACAAGTAACTTCATGAAAAACATAAGAAGACAATGGCACCAACATGTGGAGAGAATGCAAGGGCACAGGTTACTGCAGATAGCAAGGGATGGAGAACCAAGCGGAAAAAGAAATGTTGGAAGTTCACCAAAAGGATGGACTCAGAGCTGTGTCACATCAGTAGAATCAACACCTTAAAAAGGCAAAATGTCGAAGTAAAACGGGTCATGCCTAGAGAAAGAAGAATAAGAGGTACCTGCAGTGTTTTGACAACACGGACCAATTGGTGCTTTTACTAAATATTTACCGTTTTAATTTTGTTTGACAACGTTTTGACAGTTTGAATTAGTCTGTATGTTATTGTCACTCTTTGACGTTTTAATGTAATCAAAATTTCCGTTTGGCAAATTTGAAGGTCAGGGTTTCTACCATAAAACTTAATACAAATCATTAACGTTAAAAATTGGATAAAAACAGGGCTTAATTTGTATCGTTGAAAATTGTCGTTATCGTAAGAAAAAAAAAGATTATTCAGTATACCTGATTTGACTGCATACTTGAAGGATGTTGCTGTCTTAACTGCTGCCTGGGGAAACCGTGCCTTTGTATGGGAGGATATCCAGCCGGCTGAGCCGCTGGACCAGTCGGAGGTTGGGACATAAACTGATTCAACGGATGCCTCTGACGAAGCATATTCGACAAGGCCTGCTTCGATTGGTTGAACTGTTGCGGTCGTTCTAACCGATTCACTAAAAAATGTCAGCATATGTACCATCTTTTTCCGTACGTAAAATACATTCTCAACTACCGCTATTCATTTGCTGAGGGTAAAAACCTTGTTGCTGCTGCTGACCGTACCACTGCTGCTGATTCTGATTACCCGCGAACTGTTGTCCGGGCTGCTGCTGTTGCATACCCACCGCGGAGCCTTGGGGGTAGCCGGACATGTGTCCCATCTGGGCGTTAGCGCCCTGCATCCCCTGCATACTCTGCAAGCCCTGCTGGTTCTGATTCATGGGAGGCTGACCGCCCATGTTGAGTGCGGGCACGGGCAATTGGGCCGCCGCGGGGCCCTTCACTTTGCGCTGCCTCCTTTGACTCTTACCCCTGCCTTTTCCCAACGTTCCGAGCGGGCTCTGGTCCACAGAGGATGGTGTATCAGCTTTTAGTTCAGACTCCTTCGCATAACATACACAATGTATAACGAAACCAAAAAAAAAAAAGATGGGAGAAACAAAATATAATAAAAATAAATAAAATCAAAAGAAAAGAAGCGCCGTGTGAAAAAATATAAGTAATAACAAAAAACAAACGATGAAATACTAACTGATTTGTCGGGGACTGGCTCCAAGTCTTCGGGCGGAAGCGGCGGGGCTTCTAAATAGTAACTAGCCGGCTTTGTTAAGTTGTGAGTGTGATATTTTAAGAGGCGATGGGTCTCTTCGCAAGGCAAAGATCTTCTTTGTAATTTAACCGCTCCGAACCAAGTCCACGATAACGGTGCTGGGTTTTTCATGCCCTCCAACAAGTCCCAAGTACTCACTTTCTGTTTATCTGACACCTATAAGATGAAAATCGTTACGTATACTAGTAGCGTGGCAATTTTCCAAAGCACAACTAAATTGCTGTTAATTTTTCGGTCTAATTAAGATGGTGCAAAACAAAAGTACGTACAGAAAGTCCGTGTTTCTTGTCGACACTATCGAAACTTATCTTGTTACCTTTGTTATCAGTTAGACAACCCGTATCGACCGTAACTACTTCGGTAACTAATCTGGGAAGAGGTAATAACTGTCGGACGTGCAAGAAAGACGAAGTATACCTGTCACCCAGTTCTTTCTTTAGTTTTTTCGTCAAATTTTGATACATCTTTCTTCCTTCCTCCTTAAAAATGAAAGGTAAGATATAAGAAAGGGAGTAGTAAAGGGCGTTTTTCTATATTATATTCGAGTCTGACGTACTTGGCTGTCCGCAGCTAAAGCTGAATGCACCAGCGTCGCCAACATATCGATAACTGTCGTGAACAATTCACTATGGGTATGGAGATTGATGAGCCCGTGCGTGACCAGTTGCACTAGCAAGAGGGCCCAATCTATAGTCGCTATCATGTTTCGCTGAAATACCTCAAAAACGCCACCTACTAGCGAAAATCGCAATTGTAAACCGTCGAATGTTCTGTCGTTGTTGATGATGTCGGATAAATTGCCCTCTCGAGCTAAAGACACCAGCTGTAATACGTCTATATATAGGCATGTGATGCATATATCAAAATATTGTATGTTATCTATAAAATTGACTTTAGTAAGATGTATATAAAAAAGAACTTACTTGTGACAGTTGCTGATACAACGACGACAGCAGACCTTCCCTCTGTCCCTCTTCTTGTCCCTTAAGACATGTCAAGACTAAACTTAGAAAAGGTTGATGGCTAAGCAAATTTTGCGGTTCGCTATTTGATCGTCGATTGTTCTTGTGGTCCTTGCACCAGCCGCCATTTTCCAAGACCTGTCCGGCCACTTTTAATATCCGACTCTGAACAGCGCTCGGAAGTTTCGATACTAAAGGAGCCACTAACCAGATCGAATCTTGTTTCTTGTTTTTAGTTTCGGGTCTAATAAAAATTAAAACGATTTCGAACATATAATCAGTGTAGATAGCAAAAACGTATTTGGATATTTTACTTTTTCTCCTCGGGACTGTGATTAGAACCAGACGTATTGGACAGTTGAAACACGTCAATGGCAGCTTTGGCGACGGTGTCAAGCCATTGATTGGACTCGGAGGAGTTATTGGCGAATTGTTTGTACATCAGTTGCAAATCTAACCAAGACATACGCAGCGTCCATTGTTCCAAGTTCTAAACGGGATTTAGTCATTTAATTTTTTTTTTCAAAACGTCCTAACGAAACACCTTTATAAGTACCGACCTCTAAAATTCGCGTTATCATACTCTTTTGGTCCAGCTCGTCGATGGCAGAACTAATGTCTGGGTAACAGATCATGTGCAACAGTCTTTGGGCCTGGGAATGTGATAGGAGGGGGTCGAGCAGGTTGTCGTTGTGACAAAGTTCCTCCGGATGACACAAACATCTTTCCAACACCCACTGCTGTGAGCAGATCTCACGTAATACGTGACAAGCGAACGCAGAAAGGGATGCTGTGCTTTCTACGTTTACGGTTGTCGACTGTCTCCTATGCAATAAATAAAAAAGAAGTATTTACTTAATTAAAATTTTAGTTACAGAGTGGGATCAAAAACACAAAGCCTACTCCAATTAAAAATTCAATTGATCGAACGGTAGTTATCGTACGACACAATAGCTGTCGTCCCACAGGACAGCACCCGTGAAATTGAACAGTGAAAAGAAAAATACACGTTTCTGAGACGCATTGTATACGAATCAACACTTACGTTAAATTCAGCGAAGGGCCGTCTTCGCCACTAACCAAATCGCTAGTTCCCAAAATGTGGGATATGCTCAATTCGGTACCCTCCCTGGCGGTGGCGTCGCCAACTATCAACACAGCCTTCAGTACCGCCAAAACGGGGCCTACTTGGATGTTCCTATGCGCGGCGGCCAATAGGTGTCTGTCGCAACTGTATCTCACCCCTAGTGGAGGTCTGGGGGCGGTCAGGGGAGGTGAGCCGACCGAATACAAACCGGGTTGCGGCCCCTCAGCCGTACGAAACAATCGCAGCAGTAAATGACACGTTAAACGCATACCAGCCTCTGCCGCACCGCTCCCGTTATCCAAAGACTTCACCTAGATGCAAGAAATGTTTTTTTTTAAGCCCCATAATACTCGCGGGGTCACCGGAGATCCCATAGTATTACGCACAATTTTTGTAGCATGCATAATTTTGCTAAAAAATGATAACGTCACACGGGATACCACGGGGGGTTAGCAGCGATTATTACATATGCTATATCTGCAGTTATTTTGATATTTTCCCCATATCTAAACGTTTACACGATTTTCGAATGTCTTCGTTTCGTTAATGCAGTAGAAAAAGTCGAGATTTAGGTGAATTATCGCGGATTAGTGCATTGAGCTCTTATATTATGTAAATTTGCCTAAACGAAGTGAAGAAACGGTTACATATGAGGATAATTTCTCGATTTGAAAAGAATTAGTTGCTACTGGAACATGTACGGAAGGCACGTCGACATCCCAAGGCCATTCGCAAAAGTCGAGGAGTAAAACGTAGTAGTTGCCGGAAATGTCTCAAAAATTTGGGCAGAAAATATTCCCAGAGATGTCAAAATTGCAAACAATTTCATTGCAACGGTCATCAGATAATTATAGTTCGTCTATTTATTAGGAGGAGTGAGGTGATGATCCCTTGAACATAGCTTGTTGGCGAATTTACGAACGCAGCTATAAATGAGGTTATGTATAAAATAATTTAGAACGTCTTTTTAGAAGATGTTTGGCAGCTGAAACAGGTGTTAAGCAAATATGGCAACCGCATTTTATTACTATATTGTTTGCTGTGATGCGGGCTCAAAAATATCAAATTTAATTGAACCACATTGCGCGATTGGAGTGAATTCAGTCCTCCGAATAAAAAAGCTTTGAACGTAAAAAGAAACGGTTCCTTAAATTGTATTAATCCCCTCATTATTCTTAATATAATTTACTAAAATTTATAGTATTATAAAGCTTTTAAATTTGCTTAATAATTTTTGTACGTACACCAAACAAAATTCTTTTTTTTTTACAAGTATTGCCCTGTTTATTATAAGCCTTTGCGGTCACTATCGACCCCGCGGTATCACGTCCCACAAAAAAAAACGGTATTATGAGGGATAAACAAAATATGCGCGTTAAAATAAGAACTCCAGATTTTCGCAGCGGTCTTTGGGAATAATGACGGTTTCCAAATTGCGCAATTTGACTCAACCAGAACATATTAAAAATGTAGCTTTAAAAACGTGTTCTTACCTTTACAAGACTTGGCAGAGCCACAAGACCGACAAAATCCTCCAAGGAAAAACAGTGCCTCGCTATCAATATGCTGGTAAACACGGCTAAGGCGTTATGAATGGTGACATCCTGTAATGGAATATAAAAAATTACTCAAAAACGACACTGAAAAATCGTTTTACCCAACTGAATTACCTGTATATCTAATATTCCCAGTATATCAGTATAATAACCTGGGTGAAACATCGGGCAACATAATGCCAACAAAGCCCCAAGCCATTCGGACGCCAATGTATTGACACAGGCCGTCATTTCGGCGCACATAATCGCCAGGTCGTTCAGTCTCTCGTTGTCCGTTTCACGGCAGGCGTAAATCAAAGCGTTACTTACGAAAGAATATCTGAAATGGAAAAGGAAAGTTTACAGAGGAAAATTTTGTATACAGTAGTGACGCGTATAGTACTAACACTGGACACACGCGAACTATGCGTAAAAATAAATACGTACACCCGTCCTTGTGATACCAGCAAATTTCGGGATATCATTTGACTACATAAACGCAAACCATTTCACAGTAAGAAGAAACATGTATATCCTGATCTTATTTACCTGTTATTCACATTTTCACTCAACTGTCTGGCCCATATACTTTCAATTTTACCACCCCGTTTCGGATTCGCAAAAACATCTTGCATATACTGCGAATTATAAACATAATTACTACTCGGCGTCGGTTCCAAAGCCGTGTACAGGGCTTGCCTTATCTTCGGATAAGCGTTTCCGAAAGGCTCGACCGTGTGTGGCTTTCCTTTTAGGAGACTGCAAGAGGAATACAAATCGTATAAATGGGCCAAGATACAACGTTCTGCAGAACTGCAATCTCCGGGATTTGTTACGTGTTTAACCACACGACATAAGCCTTCGAACACTGCCGAGGTCTGCTCGGGGGATACTGAAACAAATAGAATTTATACCGTCATACAAGAAACAATCAATTTATCACTTACGCAATAGGCAACAGTGGTATCTCCGTAAAACTCCTACGATGTACAGACTTAGAGACGTAGTATAATTTCTCATCAAAACAGAGTTTTTAGCTATCAATTGAGCCTCAACTTCCGGTAATTCCTTCAGGATTTGGATGCAAACCTCTATTAAACCGTAAATATTCAAGGCCAATTCCATTAAATCGAAAAGAAATGCCACGTGCTCTTGCACGGGTAAATAATTAGAATTACCCGTAGCAAAGGAACTTAACATCTCGATTACTGTAATGCTACACTGCCAGGTGACAACGTGCTGATCGAAATAACTCAAACTCTGACATTTTTGCGTGGTAGCTTCGAAATTGAACTCGTTTCTCGAATGTTTTTTCACTTTACCACCTTCGGCGACGTCAATACTGAATTTCTTGCTGAATAACTTCGAAATCTCCTTAGACATTTTCTTTACCGTGTGTCTGGCTTCATCGCGAATCTTGCCTACGCCATAAAGTAAGATGTGGCGCTGATTACAATCGTGCTGGTTGCTCTGGTCGTCTTGCGGTAAAGGAAAATGCGTGGTGTACAAGAGATGGCGCGACGGCTTGACTTTGTGATCGTTTTGATCCGTTTCCATTGCGACGTGTCCCATCGCCGACGAAACGTGGGAATGGTGGCCGTGATCGTGGTCTTTGGGACTATCCGGGATATCCATCGAATTCTGTTGATCTTCTTTGATGTTCTGTAGTATCTTGTCTAGGTCGTCGTCGATTTTCGAGTCGTCGTAATCCATTTGGTGAGAGTGTACCTGAAATTATCGGGGCGAGGTGTTGAACCTACATCGGGATTAATATTATTCTAAAAACTAGTTTAAAAGAGGTTACGTTCGTTCTTCAACAGGATGAATTAATCTTGCCGGAGTTTTGCAACAGGGAAAATTGTAGCAGGCGTCCATTTGTAAATTTCAACACAACAGCACTGTAAATTTACCTCGATTTTCGGTTGTGCTAAATCCGAGGATTCCTCGTGTCCCAGCAAATCGCCTCTCGATATCAACGTACACATGTAAGCGTCGTGCGAAAACACATCTCGTCGGACCAACTCCGCGAACAGATGCACCAGATTAGTAAAAGCGATTTTCCGCTGTGTAAACCGTAAAAATGCATATTTATAAACGTAATACAAAAGTTTTAGAGCGACACCGACCTGAGGACAGTCTTCCGGAGTAGGTACGGGGGCATCTGTGTCTAAGAAATTCATCAACAGCGACTGAAACATGGGTGGACCACCGGGAACGGAACTAATCGAGTCTTTGTCATCTAACGCATTGGCTTCTTGATCGGTTATCGTACTTGTGTCGTTTTGCCTCCGGTCAAGTAGAGCGGCAACTGCTAAAGCTCGGTGTTCCCCCGTTCTTTCCGGCGAAACAGCCCACTCGCATAATAGTTTGATGACAGCACTTTCCTGATCGTTTCCGCTAATGAAAACTTTGCTGTAAAGGGTATCTAGGGAGTTTGTCGCGTCCATACGGTCGAATCTATGTCTGTCCAGGGCATCAAGGGCAACTAATACTCTGTTTATTACTGTTCCTACGATATTCATTTTGATTATTCAATATCAAATATATTTTTCGAGTAAGGTACCTGCCGATGAGACCTGCCATTTATCCGTGCACCATCGCCCCTCGGCCTTTTTACTTCTCTCTCGTACGCTATTTTCTAATTGAATTAATTGCTTTTTGTATAGATTCGTATCAGATCTACTGGGTATAGGCAATGTTGAAGGGTGTACTTGTAACAGATCTAAGGGCGAACCGTGCCATAATGTACCAGAGCCACTCCCGCACCACACTAATGCAGTTGGACATTCCAACAGGATACACTGTATTATCGAACTAAGTTGTAATACTGAAATATTAATAATGGCATTACACTATTAAGTTATCTAAAAAATGCATTTCCAGAACGCGCACCTCAACTGAATATAACATATATATATACAGACTTAACAAATTAAACAGTCCAAAATAATAATTTTAACTTACTAATATCGCGATGGTGATGACAATTTTGATACTCCATCAAACTATTCTGTAACGGATTGACGTCTTTCTTCTCCTTATCCGCCTCCTTCGGTTCGTGCCTATTAGCGTCCCCTTGGGGCGATGTCAATACATTAGTGTCGGCAACATTACTCAGCATAAAACTCAATTTCTTGCAGCAGTAATGAGCCAACCTTCTCGATAAAAGTTCAGATTGCACAAATTCCTCCATATATTGTTGGGTGAGTGGTAAAAACAATTTTAGAATGCCATCGTCGCATAATTGAAATCTCAGTTTTTCTAATAGTTCCAAGATCCAATTTAGAATATCCTGTCTATCTAACAACCCTTCAAAAAGTACCAAATTTCGAACGATTTCTCCAAACTAATATCCGACTTACCTTCATCGTACATATATTTCAACAACTGAGTACAATAATGCCAATATCTCAGGGCCATTTTTTGATCGCTATCGTTAGTTTGGCCAGGAATAGGGGTATTTTGTGGTTTTTCAGTCTGCGAGTAATATTCCTGCAATTTAGGAACTTGATCCTTTAAAAATTTCAATAAGGTACTCGTCCACTCTAAAAGAAATCAACAATAGCTTCGAACCTAAAGACCAGTCTTCCATAACAAACCTGTCGTTGGATCTGGCAATTGCCGTTTTTTCATTTTAGCCTCCGTGACAGCAACAGTATAAGCAGAACTCAATTTAATAAACCATGCAGCCCTCATCATCGGCACCTGATACTCACTTAATGTCGTAAATATCTCTTCTTTTTTATTAAAATTCGGAGCTTTCCTAGATAACAATACCAAAGGTTTCGTCCCCGCTAGATCTTTAAACCACGCTTTGATAGTATCTTTTGTTCGTTGAGTGGCTGGCCAGAAATTATCCTTTGGATTTATCTGCTGTTTCTTCCGGCCAGAATCCGATAACGTATTCAATTTTTCCTTTGAAGCAATTATTGCATTGAAAAATGCACCCACTTTGCTAGCTGTAATATTATGACTCTTCTCTCTAGCACTGCCAAATTCGTCTGTTAAATGTGTGGATTGTAAAAACCCGTGTTTTACATTCGTTACGTTTAATTCATCTTCCTTTTGTTTAGGTTCTTGTGGGTAGACGTCCGGGGGTCCAATACGTGGCTTTTTCAAGGGTCGTTTTTCATACAAGTTCGCCGACAACATTTTTAACGACTTTAAATGCAGCTATTATCGTGGAATGAGTTATACACGTTTCTGATACATATTTTATGCAAATTCATGTGATGGAGAAAAGCATTACTCAATTATAACCATTACTGAGTAATCCTCGAGAACCGAACACATTCATAAATACATTCTGGGTGAAGGTGTTTATTTGTGTATGTGAGATTCTTTGGATATCATAAATACATTTTTCTTGAAATTATTGTTTTCTTTAAAGAACTAAATTCATGCACTAAAATCATATAAACATCACTCATTTGTCATATGTGTGGTCATATGTCATAATAATTAGGTCTGTTCGATTTGGTCAACGCGTTATGCAGCCAAAAGCCTGCACAAGCGCAGTGGTTGTTTTATGTTCGAAAATAGATCTTATCGACAAGTAAAGAATTACTGCGCTTGTGCATGCGTTTGGCTGCATAACGCTTTGGCCAAAACGAACAAACCTATTGTCTGTATCAACAATTTACAGTATTCTACTTTGATTTTCAAATCGCAGCGCCTCCAATTGCAAAGCTTGAAATTGGTTTGAATATGGATGACCAAACTCACGGCCGCCTAAATAAAAATCAAATTAATAAACCAATTATTAGTACAATATTTGATATTAGACTTTCAGTCTGTGGGTTTACACTGATTAAATTCAATGCCAAATGAATGGGAGTTTATTATGTAGCCCACCTGAAATTAGAGAAATTGGTGATTATTTTACATTTCGACTTCACATTTTTTGACACTTGAAATTTCAATTGACCACTCTTGAAAAACTAAATTGCACTACTTCATATATTATTGTATTGACAGTTATTATAATTTGTTATGACACGTCATGACCATTATAAAAATATGTTACCAACAAAGTTATAGCATACATGGCTTACCCTAATTATAAGTTCGATTGCTCACCCAGTAGTTTCTACCAAAATTGAATTATTTTTTAAATATACTTACCTTGAAATAGCTCCAATAGGTTACAAAATTTCACTATAGGTGTAAGTATTAACGACTGATTCCTCTTGCCCATGCAGGAAAACTAGAGAGCAACAAAACCCGAGAACCACCCGATTGAAAATGTCGCCAACTTAAATTACATCAGTTGGTCACGCTGTTTGTGTCATTTGAAGTGGATTTGAAGTTCTGAATTGCAGAAAGAAACCAGTGGTGTAGCACTATTTTCGTTATAGACACTAAGGTGACAATTTATAAAATAAATTAATCAAAATTTAGTAAAAACAAAGATAATGGATAGTAATCTTTAAACTAAATACTGTTTAAAGATAATTATCTTTGTTTTTACATATTTTTGCAATAAATTTTAATGTACATATAAAAAATCACATTAATTAAAAATTTTATTTATTTTTGAAATTGTTTTATAACATGCATTTAAAATATGATGGTGATATGCACGCTAATGGCATTATTATTGCCAACCCATACTGCAAACTATCAAAATCAACCTTAAAACAAAAAAATACTAAATTGACGGGTCACGTGGTTCGTGGGATTTGTCGCTCGCACGGTAGTATACAAAGGTAAATAAAGACAAAAATTTGTTTAAATTTATAACAGATTTATTTTTAAAAAACTATTTAAAGCTCTCCTTTAATACACTCCTCTCCCTTATTCTTTTCTTACGTTTTACCGTTTCTTATTCATTCAATTAAAACCACAATTCTTTTCAGACTATTTTTTTTACATTCATTTCTCCCTCGAGAGTCATCGAAGAAATATATTTTGATAATAGGATCGATTTCATTTAAGTAAGTTATTATTATAAGCATTAAGAGGTTGATGATCGGGCTTTCTTACTCGCACAAGTCAGTAATTATTAGTATTTTATTTTTTATCGTTTTTCTCTTCAATATTTATTTTACAATAATTACAGTAATAACGACAAATTGGGCGTTTCGAGTCGCGGAAAACTCATGTCATCCTACCCCCTCCCGTTTTTGATTTGTTTTTCCCCCATTTTTATTCAGTCGAAAGATTAGGAAGAATACAATGAATGGACGATGAAAATAGATCTTCTATACAAGTCTGGAAGTTAGTCGAACTAGTTTTGAAGTATCGTTACATTTCGTGTTGTTCATTAACATGTGTAATCGCTATAGATAGAACGATGTTACATCACTAACGTCTACTTAAAACAAACTATTTATTTATTTATTTTATGTATTAATATAATATAACTAATATACTTTTTTCCTTCGCTTCCTCTTCGCAGATTAATAATTATAACTTAATGGAAACAATGATTCCTCCTCGCAATGACACAAATGTTGATGATAAATCCCGTCGAAAACTATTTTATTTGAATCTTTTCAATATATCCATATCGTGTATATAATATAAGTATTTTTACATATACGCATCCCTCTGTCTTGATTTTTCGTTTTTGTCTCTCTTTAATAAATATTGTACACATTAAAATACTTTCTTTTTGTTACATAATTAGAAATACTAGGTTGTTCCTGTTAAAAAAAAATGTTGAAATGAAAAACTGTTTGATACTCTATATACTTTTACAATAAAACGTGTTTTTTTTCGTTTCTTTCTGTTACTTCGGTCTTGTGTGTCCCTTTACCGCGTTACTTTGTCCATGACACTTTTAAGCCTCTGCTCCGTTATCGATGGCATCAGTTTTTGTACCATTTCGCAAATGAAGGCTTCACTTATACCGGGACTGGCCCGTTCCGCTAACTCGAACGCGTTCTTCAGCTCCTCGATGGCTTCGTACGAAGGTTTGTGGGAAGTCTCCGCCGACCGGCCGTTGTAATGATGTTTTCTAACGTTCTAGAACCGATATTACAAGCATCACTTTAGAAGGGTATCCGATAAAACATTACGCACAGTTGCGAACAATGAGTTTCACACAAAATATATTTTAAATATACAGTGAACACCCAAAGTTTGGAATAAATTCATTTAGAATGCAGGTGTTTCTAAAACAAAAAAAAAAGTGAGCTGTCATAACATGTTTTTGGGTCGGCCTGTATACATGAAATAATCATCAGAAAAACGGCAACTAAAATCAAAAATCCACGGATGCCAACGTTTCTTCGAGAAAAAAATACCTGAATTTTAAATGAATTTATTCCCACCTTTGCGTCCTCACTGTATATAAAGTACAGTTGCGTTCAAAATAATAGCGGTTATCCTTGATTAAGCGAAAAGAACACGTTGAGGTGACAATGAAGTATGTAAATTATTATCAGCGCAAGATAAAATAAAAGATTAAAAGCTTCGTAGTTCTCGTTTAATAATAAATCAAAAGATGATTCAAAATAATGGCAGTCCCTAAAACAAAAGCATTTGCACGAAACGAAAGTAATTAAATCTAGTAAATTTAAAACCAAATAAATAGTTAGTGATACGTAGTGGAATGACCATTATTGGATATCACTGGTTTACATCTTCGACGCATAGAATCTAATAGTTGTTGGCAACGTTTAAGTGGAATGGAGTACCAAGATTTCTGGATAAGTTTCCATGAAGCGTCAGATTTTGTAGATTTAGCCGTGGCAATATCTCCACTTTCTCAATTGGATTGAAGTCTGGAGATTGTGCTGGCAACTCCAAAATCTCAATCCTTTCTTTCGCTGAGGTCATTATCTCGCATAAAGACCCATGCAAAAGGCATTTCATATTCCGCATAACTTTTGGTAAAATATCAACCGTAAACTTTTTGTTTCAATGTTGAAATGCGAAATATTGGGCCAACACCATAGCACGCGAGCAGCTGCTATTGTTTGGAAGATTTTATTTGGTCCGCTATTTGCATTAGGGGTGTTTAGTAGTTCGTAGAGATAACGTTGATCCGTTAGATGTCAACTGAATCTTTTCCATTTTTTTTTTGTATATTTAATACAAACAAATGTAAAAAAAAGAAAAAATACTATTTAGCAAGGACTCTTTCGATAGAGCGTGTGTATGATTCATTTCCCTTCAATACGTAATATGATATTTATTGAATTGTACACTGTACGAAAGAGATTGTTTGTAACAGTATTTAAAAACTCACTTGTTGCGGTGCCGGTTTCTCGGTGGACTTGTAATGATTTAAATTCGCATCCTTGGGCGGCGACTTGGCCTGGCCAACTGGGGAACCGTTCTGTACCTTATGCGTCGTCGTCGTTGTCGTCGTCAGAGTCGTGGTGGCGGTGACTTTATGATTGAGTGGAATATCTTCTGAAGAGTGCGATTTCATCGCATGATTGCCTTTAACCGTCATTATCCAAGGTTCGTCTAAATCGCTCTCGTGTTTCGAGTCTTCCCTGAAATAACACGAGATTTAACGCTGGAGAAGCGACGTCATCTACTAACAACACTTACGGATCACTGTTTTCCGATTCCGTTTCGCTCTCGCCGTCTCTGCTAAGCTTCCATTTCTTGTATCTGTCGATCAGATCTATCAGATACGAGTTCTTTTTGGCCTTTTTTATGAAAGGGTATTTGAGAAGCTCTTTCGCCGTCGGTCTCTGTAAAGGTGTAATAAACGATGAGATTATAGTTTCGCAAATACATTTATAATTATTAATAGTGCTAGGACATTTCCGTTGCAGTTGCATTGGCGCACCGGTGGAAGCCTATTCATGTATACTGTAGAAATTGAAATCGCTATGTTCATCAGTACGATACACGTATTGCTAGAGGTGCTGGATTTATTTAAGTAGAAGTAGAAATACGCCGTCACTGTACTACGTAAAGCTATGCAATAAACTCCAGATAGCGTTCAAACACTGCACAATCAGTGAAACAAAGTAATAATAATAACACGTGCTTTATTGTCATCAAAAATTACAAACCCTTATACTGTTACTAGGGTGAAGGAAGGCGTAATTTATGGGAAAATATTGAAATGCGGTTAGCGGAAAAGACTCTAGGATCAGGGAAACCATCTCTCTGTAGTAGAGATCTGCGCGTACGTACTGTGTATAAATATTCGTATAACTATTTGTCGGTCTCTTCTATACGCCCATACGAAAATGTCCTATCCCTAATAATTACGACAGACAAATACATATGTAAAAAGACAATAATGTGAATTTTCTTTATAAATAAAAGATTGTAAAGTATTTATCAAGGTAGATATACCTTTCTCCAACAAGCAAGATTAACATGAAATTTATTAATGTTATTTTTGACATGTACGACATATGAGAATAAGATGTCACTCAGACTCAGAAGGAATAATAGTTATTTATGAACCAAGGGGATAAACTAATATTTTAATCCTGAAGCTCTATGTTACCTTGTCAGGCAATGTTTAAAAAACATCTGATTATAAAATGAGAATAATAAAACACGTTCAGGAGACAAAATTGTGTAAATACTTCTGGAATGAAACTGGTTAATCCCTTGGCTGAAATAATAACTTACATTTTCGGGTAAAGATAGCAAGGACTGTGGGGCAGCAGAATAAGCACACTGTTGATCATTATCAAGTCGAATAACCGAATATTCGATTTGATAATTGGAATCCACGTATTCCCGAAACACGTGTCGTCCCGAATTAATTAGTACTTTGTGCGGGAGGAGTAATCCGAACAGTGTATTTACATTTTCGGGTTTAAAATGTTTTTAAAATTTTCTCAGGTCACAATTAAACGTTTATGACAAATACACATGTGATAAATGAATTGTGAATCGAGACTGTGACCTTCTCATTAATTGTTACACTGCGATTTTATAACGGCAATCACTGTTCCTATTACTTTTGCGGTATATAATTTGAATAGAAAAGTTTTCACTCACGTTTTGCGGATCCTTATTCAGACACGCCTCCACGAAATCCTTAAAATACTTGCTATACTCTCCGTTCAGTTGCGGCGGATTGTTCTTCGGTATCAGGAAGAGTACGCGCATCGGATGCAGATCGGAATTGGGTGGCTCGCCCTTCGCCAATTCGATGGCGGTGATGCCCAGACTCCAAATGTCCGCCTTCGAGTCGTAGGCGGACTGCTTGATCACCTCGGGCGCCATCCAGAAGGGCGTGCCGACGAACGTGTTCCGTTTACTGGTGGTGTTGGTGAGTTGGCCGGCGACGCCGAAATCCGCCAACTTGACGTCGCCCATTTCGCTCAGGAGAACGTTCGCGGCCTTGATGTCCCTGTGCAGTTTACGTTCGCTGTGCAGGTAGTCGAGACCCTTGAGGACCTCGCGTAGAATGATCGCGATGTGCATCTCTTCGAAGTTGCCCGCCTTCATCAGGTCCAAGGCGGAACCGCCGCCCAGATATTCCATTATTATCCATAATTTAGTTCCCTTGAATTCGGAAACGAAAGAAATTATTCGTTAGGGTTATTAAAATCTACATTTTTTTAAAAATAGTATGACATAAAATTGTAAATATTGGCTTTGTTCCATCTGGACTCGCTGACTGTCAGATCGACGTCAAACGTACGCGCATTGCACAATTTGTAGGACGTAAATGATGTTAGTAAAGATAGCAAGGACTGTGGGCAGCACGATAAACACACTGTTCGGATTACTCCTTACTTGTGCGGGAGGAGTAATCCGAACAGTGTGTTTATTGTAAATGATGTTTATTACAATAAACTGACAGCTAGCGAGTCCAGTTGGAACAAAGCTATCGTATTTTAATGAAAAAGTAAGAGAAAAGTTAACAATGTTTCTTGGTTTTTTTTTTTGTAATACCTACTCATAACTTAAAAATTATCTCAAGATAATAAGCCGGAGGTCAACCCATTTTTTCTTTGGAATTCCTGATAAAATAATAACGGGGTTTATTTCTCTGACGTTCTGTAGTATCTGTTTATAAATTATATTTGAATAATTTTTTCTATTGTAAATAAAGTCCCAGTAAAAAAATTCAAACCGAATTCCTCCACGTTTTTATCTTGTTTACATAAATTATTTACTTTAAAGATGTTTTTTTTGTATTTGGAAAACGTTATGCTTAGTTTGTATATACACCTAGTATTAATTCCTATTAAAAAAAGAATAAAAATGGTTATTTATGGTACAAGGACCAAAGAATTTGATAATTGCCAATATTTGAACCGATTCAGAATCAGCTCGTTCTTTAACTAAAAATTTATCGAAATTGAACGATTTAGAACTGCTTTTACTTCCAACATACAAGCTTCTTGTCAGCCCGATTTTGGCATATGTAAGAGATGCTGTGCAAAAATATTTACAAAATTAAGTAGATATGTATCTGCGAAACAACCAATCGCAGATGCAGGTTTCAGCGCGGAGAATTTAAACCGCTCCTCCTAGTTTAAAAACAAGCTATAGTACTGATACAATAAAATTAAATTTACCACTAGCATGTTGAGAGCCGGATACAGAAATGTTTTATGCATTAGAGATCGTTTAAAAATTAAAATTGTATACCTTTGGTGTACCCCTGGTTTACACCAAAGGTATACAATTTTAATTACTTGACCAATAGAGGGCTCTGAGTGCAAAATTGTAGAACGCTACATAGAGTATTTTAAATTTATATTTCAATTCCTTTAGTTGTTAGTAGTTCTTTTGGTTTTTACTTACTGCTTACTCATTATCGTTATTTTTATTATTATTGTTTATTTCGTTTATAAAGATTGACGTGTTCGGAATTAATTATTTGGTTAATGCACGTCGAGCTAAAAATGATTCATCGCCAGGTACCTAGCCCCGACTGTACTTTTTAGTGCAATTATATTCCTAATGGCTATGTTTTTGTTGAGTAGGGTAGATTAATGTTAGACGGAATTGTTTTCCTTCAGAGTCTTTAGTCTCTAAGTTGCTAATGTAGAAGTCAGTGCGTGAATAAAATTGTTAAAGTTGGTTGGTGCGTTATTGTGTTTGAAAAATAAGTTGTGGGGCAGGAGTAATCCGAACAGTGTGTTTATTGTATTCCGTCTGGTAAGCAAAAAATAATTCCAATAACAAAAATAACTTTGAGAGATACGTTAATCGAAACCGTCAATGCGTGTTTTTTGTGCAACTTGTGCTACTTAAAAATCTGCACGGCAGAACGCATACACTTTTTGGCACATTTTGTGAATGATATTGCGCGAAAAAAGCATGTATAGAAGAATGAATAGAAATTTGGATGGCATTATGCATCCTGTCAAGTTTGAAATATATGAGATTTGGCGCGGTAATCTGTTTAGTTGGGTTCGCAGACCACCAGAGGGATAAGCACACAATTTTAACGTTAAGTGCCCCATCTATCCTCACTATATTATCTCTGGGTACACATTTCATTTTTTTTTAATAGCTGGTAAGCCTACTCTTCAAAAATATACTAAATTAAAAGAAACAGCTTTGAAATTTGATTTTTAAATACAGATTTGACACACCCTGTATACACAAATTTAATATGTATCTCATTTATTATTTCTTCCATTCTACGCAAAGAAATTGACGATAACAAGGATTATATTTAACAAGCGCTTTATCGCCGTAAAAATGATCCAAAAAGAAATTATTAAACGATGGATGTGATAAGGAATTTACTATTCAATTATTTATGTAAACTTCGCGCCAACTTTGTGTCTGATGACGTCAACAGTACTTATTGCGCATTAAAAAAATAAAAAATATATGAACGTACACTGTTGTTACTCTGAATTTAATATTCATGAATTTGAAGGGAAAATTGGAAATGTGTGCGTAACAACAATTTTCCTTTTTTTCCGTTGTCAAATTAGACGATCCCATTACGCTTAATTGCACCTAATTTTAGCTGGATAATGATGAGCTTCCCATCATAATTCACCTCGAAAAATATACGCCGTTTAATACATGTATACGCATAAAACAGGAAGTTGCCTCTAATTATTACATTTGTTATACGGTAGACGGTCGCGTTTTTGCATTGGGCGCACATTTATAGGGAGTGTATTTAAATGATCGTACGTGTTCTTACGATAGCGTCCATTTTTAAGTCACAGCCCATCAGACACATTGGTTTTCCATTTGTAAATATCATCTAATTTTTATATAAACGTAAAGAAAGAAGATTTCTGCCAATAGATGGCACGTACGTTCAAAAAATGAAGTATATAAAAAATATATAAATATACCTCTGAGATCACACAACACGTCTGATTGTATAGCTTCAGGTAGTCCTCATGTACAGACAGCTGTTTCGAACTCACATAGTTCTCGTCAGTGCACGTCAGAGGATGCCTGGTCGCTCGTCAACATTCCATATCGTAGACCAAACGTTAGCACATGTCTATAAGGAAAAAACCAGAGACATCTAACGTCCAGCCGCGGATTCATGGAATCAGTCAGCTGAGCGTTTTGAGATCATTCCATGAATCCGCGGCTGGAAGTTAGATGTCTCTGGTTTTTTCCTTACAGACATGTGCTAACGTTTGGTCTACGATACGGAATGTTTATATAAACGGGACAAACCGATGAAAAAGGCTCAGTTGTTAAAAAAATTTGCAAAGGAAAAGTGATGGAGTTTTAAATTTTGAAATCTAGTAATGTTATTTAAAATTTTAAATATTCGCGCCACCTTCCGGAACGAAAAGGAAGGAGAGTTAGTTGGTATTTGTGATGGTATGAGGTGCATGTATTTTCCGTTTTGTAATCGTTTTAAATAGAGAATAAGAAACAAGTTTTATTTTTCATTCATTCGTGTACACCACTACAGAAAGAAGAAGAATAATACGTTAATTTCGTCTACCTTCAAATAAGATCCGAAATATTTCGTGACGAAGGGACTGTCGCACTGAGACAACACCATGATCTCCTGCTGAATGTCCTCGATCTCGTCTTCTGCCTCCTCCAAATCGATGATCTTGATGGCCACCACTTGGGTCGTCCTCCTGTCCAACCCCTTGAACACCTCGCCGAAGGAACCTTTGCCTATCCGCTCCTGTTTCGTGAATATCAATTCCGGATCGACTCGCTGCAAGGAAAAATTGAGAAAACAGGTAATTTATTGCAGCATATGTATAGTCAATTTCAATTTGGCAACCGAGTTTCTTGATTAATTATAATAATAAATATAATACTCCGGCAGCGTTGCCAAATTGCATTCGGTTTTCGTTTGGCAACTAAGCATAGAACTAGAAATGTTTAACTAAAACAGTTACTAATAGATTTTTACTAACAGTGTTATGTAGTTACGAAGAGAGAGCAACAATGATTGATCTGTACCGCTACATACTAAAAAGCTCATTACCGCACAACTATTGTAGTGATCACAACTAAATTCTTGAGCGTACACAAAATTAATGTCAAAATTTTCAGGTTATGTTTATTGAAATTATATTGAAATTAAATTAATATCTTAAGGTATTGCCAATAAATTCTATTTTAACAAAATCAATTTAAAGGTACAAAATAGTGATAAACACAGATGTATTTTATCTTATAAAATATATAGC
Source organism: Osmoderma eremita (assembly GCA_031763485.1). Lineage (NCBI taxonomy): Eukaryota > Metazoa > Arthropoda > Insecta > Coleoptera > Scarabaeidae > Osmoderma > Osmoderma eremita. The sequence continues at coordinate 226,649 of JARFOC010001325.1, forward strand.
AATATATAACGACTTTGGAATAAAATGTTACGTAATAAAAATTAACATTTAACCACTTTTAGACAGAGTAAGTCCTTAAGTATTGGTATGTGGAATATGTGATCAATCGAATTGATAATTAGAGTAAGATGTGAATATTACAACTTAGTCGGTAACGCATATTTTTATAACTGTCAATGAAGTGTCACATCAAATTATAATAATGGCACACTTGTAATAGACTAAAATGTTCGATTTGGAAGACATTCATTAATAACATTCATCAAAATCATGGACTTTTGACAAAGCATTTCAAAGCAATATAACCTAAAATTATTTGTCAGTTTGTGAAACAGTGACATTACTAATTGAGCAATGTGATAAACTTTGTGGCAAAACACAAAGCCGACTCCAATTATAAAATCATTTGATCGCACGATGCTTTTGATATAATTTTATCAAAGCTGGAACTTCAGATTAAATCATTCATTTTTTGCTCACTATGCCAACTTGATTTAATGAAGTTAGTTTAGTCCATTCGCCTCTTAGAAGACATACTCTTATCGGACTATTTGTATCCTTTTCTAGTAGCAGAATTAATATATAGAACTATCTAACTTACTACTGCCGATATCGTCAATATTTTCAAGCAATTTGAATAAAGTATGATTACCAACAACGTCTTGTTTATGATGTCATTATCCATTCTGTTCATCTGCTTATTTTTATCCTATTATGTTCTATACTCCGGGAATTATTATATTTCTTAGGATCCAATGATTTAATATTTAATAATAATTTATTCATCTATAAGATAGATTATATGTATATGGAGCATATTACATATGCTGACAGTTTTCTATGTTATGTGAATAACAAAGTGACATCTGAATGTCACCTATACAACATTAAAATACAGATGACGAAATCAAGGGCTAAATTGAAAATGCTATAAATACATGTATATTAAAGACGGCATTAAATTGATTTATCGGGCGGAAATTTGGCAATTGTTCGATACCCAACCTAATAGGAGAATATTATTGTAGTGTAATGGGATACGGAGATATGGAGATAATGTTTTTATATCAACTCTCAAATAGCCGGGATGTATGTTATCGAGAACGTTGTTACATTATAAATAAATAAAATAATAATCCCTAGGCTGTAAATGTTTTGGACAGGTATGGAATTTTGTTAATACATTGACATCGCAATTTTCAGATTTGTTTTGGTAATCTAGATACAACCGAAATAATCGGAGAAACATATTTTTTATCACTTGCATGTCAAAAATACATCCCCCAAATTAATATGAATGAAATATTATGTCAGATAACCAAATAAGTTCTTGCGGTTTTTGTTGGTAAAATATATATATTTATTAACAAACAATAATAGTCTATTATTCATCTACCGTCACACACAATGACCTTTTGCCAACGTGACTCCAATTTTTGCATGCCGGTATTGTAGAACTCCATGGATTTCGAATCAAAAAATTGACGGATCGTATTTATTACATCAACTCGAATTTTGAACTGTCTATGCTTCATACAGTTGTCAAGAGACACGCTTCATCGGTAAAGCGGAGATCTCCAGATAAAATTTTTTTGAACCATTTCTGTTCGATCATTTTCGGCATCATCTCTCAGATATTTTTCGCGCCGCCACTGCAGCTTTAGTACCAAGTTCGTACTCGTAGAGTAAACACTAAGCTACTGTAAGCACAATTTTAAAATTAACGAAATTATATGCCAGGACAAACGCACAATTAAATTACAAAGAAAATAGATATTTTTCACATTCCTCAATACAATACTGGCGCGATTATAGTTGATGAGTTTGTGTAGTTGCATTTATACAATGCTTCATTCAAGTGGCCGGTATCTACACACAAGTGACGTGATAAAAACATGGTTTTTAATGAGAAAAATTAAATAAAACGGTGATTATAACTATAAGTACGTTCAAGGAAAGTTAATCCGTGTAGCATGTGAAAGCTATTTTTGTTGTAATAAATTCTGCGTGTGGAATTTATTCAAAATATTCTTGGTCAAGTGTAATTACTATAGAATAAATTACAATCACTCGTTAGAAAGGTGTTTTTGTTTAAATAAATTGTAAAGGCAAATAAATCAAAGCACTCTAATACAAATATTCTGCTATATTAGTCCTTTCATTGTCAAAGATAGAATCCTATTGAAAATATAAATTTTATGGCTGTTTCTGTATACAAACTCTGCTAAAGTTGCGTGGATAAATTCCAAGTATAAGTCTGGTATCAAATAAAATATCTGGAACCCAATTGGCCATATTTGAATCAACATAGCCTATAGCATGTAAATATTTATGAGAATTATATACGAGAGTTCCGGAAGATCAAGAAGTCTTAATAATGTAACATATTTATATAGTAATATAAAAAAAAGGAAAAAAAAACAGTATAAATATAGGTTATCGTAGATATTCGGAGTTGGTTGGTACTTTTCCTCCAAGCAGCACTGAATTATGCGGGATAAATTATCGAATACTTTAACTAATGTTTCGGGTCGTTCAGTCGCAATTTCTTCTTCAATTGAAGGGATCAGAATATCCAATTTTTTCGAGAAGGAAAAAAACGTGTTACTGCATAATGTATTATAAAAACTATACTGGGTTTATTTTTCGTAATATGCAAACAGGAAGATATCTACTGGTGTTAAATCAGGTAATCCACCCGCCCACAAACCTATGGTAATTAAAAGATCTGGCAACAATAGTAGAATCTTGCTGAAAATATTCATTTGTCATTTCCACATTATGTAGGTTAAAAAGTGGCTCTAAAAGAATTAGTTAGTATTGTCTGGGTTTAATAGTGTCTTGAAATGAAAACGAAGACTTCCAGAGTCAGGTTTCGACAATCATAAGGGCTTCTTCAGGAGAAGAAGGTGCTAACTAAGGGTTTCATCTTTCTTTCATTTCTCTTTCCTCCACCTGGTTGGTTTCGTCCCTGGTGTGGTTTCCACATTGAGTTACCGTGCCAAATTAGATTTCTCTCTCTCTTTTTTTGTCTGTCCTCTATCCCTTCTCCTGAGGAAGCACCTTCTGATCTATCTCTGATATGACACGGTCCAAACATAGAAGAAGTTTATCTTACAATAATGTTTTGAAACAATATAAAGCCACTAATTCTTCTAAGGGTCTGTTTTGACACTCCTGAGCATGTCCTGGAATTTTTTGAATTAATAAATCCAGGGAAGTTGTTACGGTACAGGTGTTGCAAATAAAGGTATTTCTTCGTGATATTTCTAGTGGTTATATTGGAAAATCCAAATCTATAGCAAATTAATCGGTGCAAGGGTACAGATCAATTATTAACTTATTTGCCGGGTGAAGAATTTGTTGCATAATTTGATTTATATTTTACTGGAACAATCAGAAGATTTATTTACATTTTCTCACACTGCCACAACTATTGAATTTCTTATTCTGGATAAATTTGCCTGTACTGAACTTATGCTTGCTAACTTAACATACGAAGTCAATAATAACGATAATAGTAATAATGTTAAACAGAAATGGTACGTCTTTAATTTTGACCAACCTGTATATAATCTGACAGTTATCATTATCATTCTCAACTTGAACATGATTACTCACTATTCTAGTGCTACTGACGCCGTTAAATCGGAAATCCAGCGGTATGTTAGATCTAAAGGGTGCCCAAGAGGCAGGTCTGAGGTTTCGTTTCTTGCTGCCCATGTCGAAGACGCTTCTGGCCCTTTCTAGGGTCGACGCGTGTTTCATCGTTGGCGCTAATGCCGTAGTAGAACCCGTGGTGTAGTTCGATATGGCACAATCCGACATGTTTTACTTTATTAGCACTAACCACCACTAAATGTTTACACCAAACGTTATTATAATAGGCGTTATTATAATAGTTGTTTGGGAATATATAAAAAAGTAATTTAAGAAGTAACGATCAACAAGACGACACACACACAATGAATTTGTTACGTTATCTCGCGTTCGACTAACTACCTTATTATCGGGAATTCGATTTGAATAGATAACGGAAATACCGCAACGACAACTAATCTATCGACATATACGGTTTGGTCGTTTCATTGGGCATTTAGTAGCTAGTCAAACGGGGAGTACCGTTGAAAAAAACGCGTTTTCGGGTATCACTGAGTGGGCACTGATATAGAATACCTATCACTAGTCATTTGAAACTTAACGTCATAATTAAAAACAATATCCCTACGATAACACAGGTGCTTCAGGTGGAATGGTGCGATGACACATAGGCATACATCATACATATAGATACTGAGTGCCACCTGGAAATAGTAAGCATTTCTTCGCATATTGGTTTAAGACAAGCCTAAGCAAATCCCATACAGGGCCCGGAGAATCGAAAAATTTGATTAGTTAATTTGGGAATGGATTGCTGGCGAAGGGAAATTAACAATCGGGACAAAAAACTTAAAGTAACTTTTCATGAAATACGTATGTACAATGAATCTACAAAACAATGAAACCCACGTGACCTCTTTTAGGTATGAAACATAGTTAGCGGCATGGTAATACTCAAAAATAAAATTCCTGTGCAGACTTATATATATATATATATTGACAGGTAAAATTTGATAGGTTAGGTTTTTAGCGTTCTAGATAGAAATACTAGGAATATTTAATTTATTGCCAACTTATAATTTACGTCATGTTATATTTGAGGTTACGTGGGTTTCGTTACTTTGTAGATTAATTGTATGTTTTAAGTACAGCTTGGAAACATGTGCTAAAAGCATCGCCCAATAGAATATTTTTAATTTAACGTTCATACAAAAAAAGTATCAATTTTTTTTGGTTTTGTTACTCGAATATCAAATTGTCTATCAAAGTATTATTTTTTAAATGTCAACTTAGTGACAAGACGTTTTTTCTAAGTATCATTTGACGAGAAAACTTCATATTGAATAATTTCTCGCCACTGAAGAAGTTTGCCGAAGTTGTAACTGAAACGTTTGGAAGAAATTTCAATGGACCGCGATCCTTAAGCCCGGAAGAAACCGGAAATTCATTAAATACCAGTTGTGAAAGCCTACATAGCTTTATTATTATATTTTTATTTAAAAATTACAATCCAGGGGTAATTTATACCTTGAGCCCACAAATTCGAACCAATTTCCAGCAGCGCCGTGAGAGACGACAACTCTATGATTACGCAAGTACAGAAGATCGTAAATAATCAGAAACAAATATAAAAAATCTGGTCAAAGGTCCAAGGAGGGAAATTTAATTGAAGTCTTCATATTATTTCAAAACTTATGTTAGAGTTCTAAACCTTAATAATTTAAAGCTGCACGCCTTTTCCAGATTCTACAGTTGCAAACAATCTTTGACTAGCTAGCTTATAATCACTGAAATGATGATTGCTTTGTAGCACGCACTTCAATTTAATCTCGTGCATCATAATTAGGTATGCAGCTGTAACGGGTTATTGGGTTATTTGACTGATATATGGGGAAATCTTGATACACGTCAGTTGATGGCAACATCAATATGAAATTTTAACTGTTTTTTTTGTGTTAGAAATTTACAATGAGCTGTATTATGTGCTGCACTTTATTACTCCAAGGTATCTTACATAGATAAGTTAAATTTAACAATAATCAAGTAAAAAAGTTTCTACCTTAATTTTCTAATGTTTGATCTTATACATTTTAAATCCAAAAATCTTTCTACTGAATTATTGTTTTTTAGTTTACAGAACTTTCCACAGTTGATTTCCACATGAAATTGCCCGCTGAAATATCCGGTAATGAATCGTCTCTTTGTGATACTCTCCCCGGTAAGGGGGATCAATGAACCTGTAAAACATGAAGGCGGCACATCTGTGTGTCCATCCATCCAACCCCACACTTGGGCACATTAGCTCCGTCTGAATGAAGAGGCGAAGGGTGTTGTATAACACGCATACACAAAACGATAGAGGTACAAATAGAACTGGAGTGAACGCTTTGTATGTACCTGCGCATCCTACCACAAACAAGTGCCGGTCAGCCCTTTTAAATATATGTATTGTAGATGCATATACTGCAGGGTGAAAGGAAGCGGGAAAACTGAAACTTTTAATTTCGAAATTGTGTATGAGCAGAAGAATAAAAAGAAGAAAGTCAGAATTTCCATGAAAATTGGCAATTTTTCTTATTTAATAAATATGTTGTCGAAATAAAATCGCAGAACCCAAATCTCTTGTCTGGATAGCAGTAATTTTGCATAGCTGAACGTAAATATTATTGGTGCCTGTTTACATGGAACATGCGACAAATAGAGCGTATCGAAATTGAGGGGAAAACGCGCAAGAATTTGCCCATAGACAAATGTTAGAATTTCAGATTTTCTTATCCGTAAAATTTATATTGAAGGCTTTTAAAATCCCAGCATATTTAGATACAATTATGCAATTACGTAACTACTTATATTAAATTGTGTCCCATTTGTGACGAAAAAGATTATACAATATTTGGATACGATTTAGCATAACATTCCGATACGGTTTAACTACACAATATCTTGGTATACTTGTGGCAGTGATTATATTACATTTTATTACTTCACTTACATATGATGTTTACAAAAGGGAAAAGATTCTATTTTCAGAATTATTGCTGATTTCAATATGAGAATTAGTGTATATTATATATTTATATAAACATTACATACAGATGTTTGTGTCACTATGTTATATGCGTAATGCGTCTACGAGTATATGGTATATCATTCATACACAACACCTATGTTTGCGCATATTGTTTACATTGATAATTTGATAACGTATCGCTTGCTGACATTATACAACAGAAACCTTTTGAAAGTAACTTTCTTACATACAACGCCAAAGACCCACGTGAAAGAATCGAACAATATGAAAATAAAAGCATATGGATAATTGACATTCCGTTAGATTGTCAAGTCATTAGTAGATATCATTATCGGAACAAACCCAATATTTCACCAATCATCGAAGGTGACCGAAGAAATTCCTGTCGTAAATTATTATGGGTATTTTGTACACAAAATCAAAAATTTGCACCTCTTACATGCCCTTCGGAGGGGCATGTTACAGAACGTAATTATTCGCAATGACAATGTGACATATTCCTATAAAATTAAAAAGCCTATTTAATACTCACCTCATTGAAGGCCATTTCTGTAGGTAGCTAACTCTTGGAGCACTGTTCGCTGTAATCGTAGTAATATTAACACAAAACCTACACGAAGTCGTCGATGACAAAAATTCCCTTTTACTCCTCGCTTTCCCGAAGCTACAAGACGACGTGACACTTCATTTATTTCTATAATAATATTAAACACTGTTCAAGATCCGGATTATCGAGGCAGTTCACGCATTGTTTACCGTTTAATTACTGAAAACGCATCGTACATTCTCCTGCCTGCACACGCACCACCTGAATACTAGCGAATAATGTGGTAATAGCGAAGACATTTACTAAATACAATGTTGGAATGTAGTAGATATTGTTGTGGATTATCAGGACGCCTAGAAGTAATCGTCTGCGCTATTACACGTTTTGAACACCTGCGTTATATCGCAAATTTTCACTGTGTAAAACGTAAATAAACTACGTGACGACAACTCTAGAAAATCCCGAAGAAATTCTTGTGCACATCTGATTGTACCACAAGCGACGGTAGCGCCATATTGCAACGATGTCAAATACAGTGAAATAATCGTGCGGAAACGCACGAACCGACACGAATATTATCGATTGCTACGACTTTCACCTTTACCCACCCTTTACCACACTAATCTACCGGGAAAACTCAAAGTTTAAATTAATATGTAGCAAATCCCTAATGATAAACTTTATTTATTCCTTTTCCAATTAATATTGTATGGTTGGTGTTACTACGCTTTGAAAATTAGGACAAAATTTCTTGACGATATCCGTTTATTTATTTAATTTTAACAGTCACGATAACTTCAGCGGTGTCGTGACGTCATTTACCACTTGTATAAATGTGTATATCCACTATCTATGATATCCACCTTGGTATCTAGGGGTGCCTCGCACCAAGATCTCAATTTTAAAGTAGGTTAATTCAATTTCAGTCAGGGAATATATAGGTTGTTGCATACCTAGATTTTTATTACGGCTTGAACGGTCGGAAGGTGATGTCCTATTCCAATAGTGTTCGTACTCCGACAAGGTAAAATAATGTTACATTATTAAATTGTGTATTTGCTACCTTTACATATGCATACATACAACAAATTTTTACCACTATCCAGAAGCTCCGTGGCGATATAAAAGAGATAAAATAATTTACTTAAAAACTTTAAACATTCCGCGATTTTTAATTAGGGAATTTAATCCCAAGGTCGCGGAGTTGGCATTCTGTGAATTTCAAAAAGAATTTTGGCTCGCTGTAGTATTTTACATAGTATATATGAATGTGTTTTTACAAATTACTATTATTCGCGTGTGAATCGAATAAGGAAATAAAATTGTGGTAAATGCGTTTATCAGGTTGACATATGAAGGTCATGTGATATTTTTAACTTGCTACATCGTTTCCGGTTCTGACAGTGGCTTATTTTCTAAAATTCTATTTTAACTTGTAAAATTAATTTATTTGATTTAAGTATTTGATTATCTACAAAATTAAATTGAAGTAGTGATGATCAATAGTTTTATTCCCTTTGCTTTATACGCACATGAAACAAGATTTAATTACCATTGTCTCTAATATGTAACGTAAATAAAAATTCTATAAACGTGTTGTTTACTGAATTACTTAGAACTTAGAGCATTTATTATTTCGTGAAGACAATAAGTGTGTATTTGTTAAGTAGTAATAATTTAAGTCAATATTACTATGTGGTTTTTAGAATTATAATTATTTGGAAGAATCAACAATCAAAGCAGGTCTACCACTTGTATTAAATTGAATTATTTGCTGAACTGAAATCGAGATCAAGTCACCGCAAGTTTCACATTATTCGACAGCTCGCATGTCCCGTCCATCATGGACAACAACAACTATTAACGCAAAACGATTTGTGCGTAATCCGAGTGTCAGAAGGATTGTCACAAGATGCAACCGCAGGAGGAGCAACCCCTTCAACTTCAGAACCCACTCACAGTTTCTCCTGTGACCGCCAAGCGTTCTTCTCACGACATAACCGCGACGGCACAACAACTGGCCGATAATATTTTTCGCACGAACAGCTGCACGGATACTACGAACAAGTACAAATGCACTATTCCTTCCGAGAGGTTGGCACAGCTGAAGAAAGTCGTCGAGGAAGCCGTGAAGGAGCACAAGACATTCACTATAAAAGGTGGGTTAAATGAGTTTATGCGCAATTTTCATTATGCGCAAGCGCCGTCTAATGTCAAAATGGTTGACGCGTTTGCTCCACGTTACGATTGTGTTAATTTCTTTTTGATTTGTATGTGCAAAGTGAATTTAAAAAGAATTAATCATAAACAGGCGGTTGGCAGACTCTACGCAATGCCTTGCTGCGCAGAAATTGGATCGAAAAATTCGAACCGACCAAACCCAGCAAGCCGACAACTGCCAGCGCTAGCAGTTCGAATATAGACGAATTGTGTAGTAATTTACCGTGTCGACAGTCTTGGGAAAGCGTCAAGGCACATTCCGAAAAATGCGAGAAGACTGTACTCTCACGCCTTCTCCAGCCGCACGAATGCGATTTTTATTGGAACATGCGGAAAGATCAGAGCGACTGGCACCATCGCGTAAATCAAAGTAAATTAATGAATAGATTTGGCAGATCTTTGTTTACTTCCAAGGAAGGTTTATGTCTGTTGCTGCAGCAAATGTATTGGCATTTGGAACCGGGAGTTGCACAGGTTAGTTCTTCAATGTACTTATTGTTAACATAACATGAATACTAGGTTCTTTTTATTTTAATTAATATAGAAACTAATATCACGTTTGTGAGGTTTAAAATTATGTCGAAAGTTATCAACCCTAATGATTTCTAAGTAATAAATAGGCGCGAAATTTAAATTGTATACGTTAAGTTTTTTTGTTCAAACTGAAATCTCTATTGACTGGTAACTTGGTTAACGCATGGAAATTACCCCATGAATCCGCTACTGCGCGATGGATGTCTCTGGAGTTTCACGAAAGAGTCATTCTAACGTGAACGATAAGGCGTACTGAGCGGGCAACAGGCATTCCTTCGTTGTGCACTGATAGGGGATACGTAGCTCGAAACAGCTGTCTGTGCGTAAGGATGTCTGTTGCTACATAATCAGATGTGCTGTGTGATGCCAAAAGTATATTGATATATTTTTAAATATATTTGTGTGCCTTCGTATCTATTAAATCTAATATTAAAGTAATTAAAAAAAATAACTTAGGTAAACTTCCCGCGATGCTATGTCTTGGGATTTCCCGATCATTTCAACAATTTCGTCGAAGATTTCCGCTTAAGCGCGTGCATGGGGATGCTCAAATATTTCGTGTGCAGAGTAGAGGCGAGCGACGAGTATAGCATCCAGTCAATAGACGGCAAAATTCCTTATATGGCGTTACAATTCGCCATGAATCGCCTGGACGAGTTTATAGCGAGCAAGAAACACATGGACATCGACAGGGACTTCCCCAAAATCTGGGATCACGAGTGGGACCAATTCCTAACGCATTTCTACCGAAGCGTTCACCAGCACGAATTGTTCATAGAATCTAAGGAATGGTCGGTAAATGTTCTTCACGCCGCTGCTAAAGTTACTCTGATGGAAGTGTCGAAATTTTGGCCGCAGTTTCATCTGGATGGCATGAAGAATATTTGGATCATGAAGCCGGGTAATAAATGCCGGGGAAGGGGTATACAGCTGGTGAGAAATATCGAGGATGTGGCTAAAGTGATGAATTTGAAGTTGAAATATGTCGTACAGAAGTATATCGGTACTTTCCCCACTTTGACATTTGGCGTAATTCGTGATTTTGGGTATTATTTCTTACAGAACGCCCCTTGATAATCTATAAGACTAAATTCGACATAAGGCAATGGTTTTTATTAACGTCAGTGCAGCCGTTAACCATTTGGATGTATCGGTAAAATTACTGCGAACTTCCCTCAAATTTCCATTCTAATCTTTCGAATTGTTTAGCGAATGTTACCTGAGATTCAGCTCGCAGACATTCAATTTAGATAATTTCCACGAATCCCTTCATTTAACAAATCACGCCGTCCAATGCAAGTACACCAATACGGTCGACAGGGATAAAGCGTTGCCGGATGAGAATATGTGGAGTTGCTACACATTCAAAACCTATCTGAAGCAAATAGGGCAGCCCAAGAAGTGGGAGGAAGTCATCTATCCAGGTATAGCATGTACAGCCCAATAAGTTTGACATAATATTAACGATTTTAGGCATGCGGCAAACTCTGATCGGCAGTATGCTCGCCTGTCAGGAAACGATGGATAGACGTCCCAATACCTATGAATTATACGGCGCAGACTTTATTCTGGCAGAGGATTTCACGCCTTGGTTACTCGAGATTAATTCCAGTCCGGATCTGTCTTCGTCAACGAGTGTTACGGCGAAGATGTGTCCTCAAGTGCTGGAAGACCTCGTCAAAGGTAAACTTACTTATCCACAATCTCTCCTGCATTTGGTGTACAGGTGACGAATCTTCTCCATATGCTTCGCGCTTTTCATCCATCTCTTTCCTTCCTATTCCAAAAACTAACCTGTAATTCAATGCACCTATTTTTAATATGTGTAGATGTGATGTCCGTGGTAAGGCTTAAGGAAATCTTTTCAATGAGAGAATAAAAACTAGTGATGCACACGTCAACAAAT
>JARFOC010001325.1:238586-250479 GCA_031763485.1 Osmoderma eremita
CTGTTCTCTGTGACACCCTGTCAAAAGCCTTCTCTAGGTCCAAAAACGCCAAGTATATCTCTACACCCCTTGCTCTAGTTTTCTCCATTAACTGCTTTAGTGTGAATATGTTGTCCTGCGTGCTTCTCCCTTTCCTAAAGCCGCTTTGGGATAATAATTCTTAATGAAAGAGCATAGGGTAAGGCCTAATATTTTTTTTTTAATTAAGGGTTACCGTGCTTGCTGGTGTTCGACGCGTATTTTGTATCGTTGGAATCCTTGCTATAGGCAAATAAATCACGACTAACTTTTACGGAATTGCAAGCATAATATAGTTTTATTATTTGTACTTTATCTTTAACAGTATGGTAGTTCATTATTTATCGTTTCATTCCTCAAGGAGAGTATTATTGCAACGGATGTCAGTATATTATCGTCAACGATGATCTGTCGTAATGAAGGGGTAGGGGCTGACAGACCAGTCCTTAGATTTTGTTTCTGTCAGAAGTGACGTAATGTCAACGCCTTTTAGTCGATATCGTTAGCGTGAGGAATGTTTCATGCGATTCTAGTACACCTATTGTGAACGTTAACGAGTTGCTTCGGCAATCTTCGTTAAATACCTGCTTTTCCCCTAAAAATTTAGTTACACAAAGTAGGCGTAAAATTCAATCATTGGAAATTATAAAGCAAAGCACATTTCTACTATATGGGAAATACATAATTCAGGATGAAAATGATTTGAAAGGACACTTCTTAAAACAAATACATAATAACACAGTGATTAAGGGAATCCATGTACAATTCCATTTTTCAATAATAATAGCTAATGGATGCGATATTATTTATTGATGAATGAAAACATTGGTAAATTAATTGTAGAAAGTAAAATTCTGATATTAGGTCTATGTAACTATGCAACTATGTAACTATGTAATTTTGTAACTTTGCAACTATGTAACTATGTAACTATGTAACTATGTAACTATGTAACTATGTAACTATGTAACTATGTAATTATGTAACATTGTAACTATGTAACTAGGTAACTAGGTAACTATGTAACTATGTTAGTATCTGATGTTGTAACTATCATTTTAGAGTTTGAGGTTGTTTAGCGAAAATGAATTGTTAATTAAATTTTACCTCAACTAGAAAAATTACCAGTAGGTTCTCTCTTCACACAACTCTAAATACAAACTTGATTTTTGATTTCCTAGAAGCTATGAGTAGATGATTTTCGCTAATGAGCAACTATTAATTGTACAGAAGAAGAAAGTTTATTAGTTATTATTTTAACTCAAATGGGGATTTTATTGATCCTAAATGTATTGAAGCGACATGTCGACTTGGATAAATTTTCTTAATTAAATACTTGCTTAATACGTTAGGCGTGTCACGCATAAATAATCCGAGTTCTAGGAATTCCCAAACATAAACGAAAGACGCCTCCAAAATATATGGTCTCGAGTTCGTGTTAATCGGCGCTACATCTTCACATCAGAGACGTGTAAATTTATCCGAGAACATATATTACTGTCTGGGATATTGTTGTCGGAACTGAGAGGTATATTGGTGTGTAAATACACCCTATTATCCGCCAATTTCAGGTATTAAATCATTCGGAATAATTGGCCGTCGTATCCGGTCCCGCTATTATACTACATCAACTAAACTAGCTGCCTAGTGGATGGCTGTACATATGGGCCACTGTGTGTTGTGCCTCGGCCACTCTGCGAAGGTGTTAACCGGTTGCATTGTTTCCGTATGTGTTGTACTGTGTTCGTAACAACAACGGTGGCGGTACAGCGTAACGCCACCGGGCGGTTCAATTGCGATCTGTACGTCAGTAATACGTCATAACATCATAGGTGTTACGTGTAATGTACGATATGTACTGGCGTGTCAACGAACTAAAACAGTACTTGTATATCGGGCGTTTACTACTTGTTAGTTTGTAGTGCAGTAGTTAGGGCGGACGTCAGATTTTAGCACCGTTGGCAAGTTGCGAATGAATGATGTGTAGATGTAAACGGGTCGCGATATACAGAGTGAATTTTCGCCAGCTGCGGTTAAGCTCAGTAAGGAGCTAATTGTTTCGGTTTCTTAGAACAGAATACGATTTACTCTGCTGTGCGGATCCTGGCGAATGTATGGTTTGCTTCATTTTTATCTAATACATAGATACGTGGGAGAAATACATTTCCTATCCGACGCATATGCGCAGTATGAGCGCGTTCACTCTGTATATATTTTTTAAGAAACTGAATTTAATTTTCTATCGTTAACTATGTTGCATTTTATTTACGTTGTATTTACTTTACATAAATACCTGCATATATACTTGTTATAATGAGGCTTTTGATTCTGGCAACACCGCTTGTTAGCCGTGTCCGGTCGTGGCATGGTTAGGCGCTTCTGGGGTGGCATTTCGATTTCGGTGACTAACATCTTTGGCCCACGACCAGTAACGCCATGCGAGAAAAGCGATTTTGTTTCTGTGAGTCACGTCTTTACCTCCCGTGTTTGTCGTTAACAAGTGTCACGCAGAAAAAATCGGTGAGAAGTCATAAAACTACAATGTCTTTGTTTATATTGCTACTGTATCATGCAGTTGGATACAGTAGTAATATAAACAAAGACAATATAGTTTTATGACTTCTCACCGATTTTTTGCGTGACATTTGCTACCTACAAACACGGGAGGTAAAGACGCTTTGTTAGTTATTGCAATATTTAACCAATATATATATATATAATCTTTTCCTTTCTACCCTAAGGTGTAAAGTGTAACCAATATTTAATATTAAAAATCTATATTTAAATCGAATAGTACACATATATTATTCCAAGGAAGTGTGATTATAATGTTATATGTATATTGCCATTGTGCCACCATCTAATGAAGAACAGGCTCATCGGAGTCGGAAAGGATTTCACTTGGTTACTGTATGAATATCAGGTTTTAATTTAATATATTATCTACAAATACTAATTCAATCAATATAAATGTTATTTATTTAATAGGGAGAACGGGAACAAAATCTATTATTTGATATTTGTCAGAAAGGGTTTACCAGTGTTCGACCAAGAATAGACACTTGAAGAATTTTCATAATAAGATCAAAAATCAGTAGACTTCGACATATCTGATGCCCATTATGTTCCGAAGAGCTGAATAAAACATTTGGAACAATTTCATAATGTGAGTAACAAGGAATATATTTTATATTTTAGGAAACTTGTAGAATTTGAAACGTGGAGAGGACTTGAAAACAGAGGAGTTAATGGTGTTGTTTATCGTTGAAGGAGTTAGGAATTCAATAGTAGAAAGTGTATGGTACTATAATTGCAAGTGAAGTTATAGGGTTGTTTATATACGATTGTAATATTACTTACATAATTATTGTAAGATTTGTTCACATTTCAAGAGCGTATTCTCAATAATAACTGTTAAAGTATCTAATTATTTTGAATTAATCACTTAATTACTCTAAATATGTATGTTTTGTTAAGTATAATTATGGTAACATTTGTTTGGAGAAAAACAATTATTTTGTCACATATAATAGTATATTAAAAAACTAGTTTCATAATGACATTTGAAAGTATATAAAGTATAAAACAATACAGGCAACTAAAATTTTATTCATAAATCTAAGT
Organism: Osmoderma eremita; assembly: GCA_031763485.1. Lineage (NCBI taxonomy): Eukaryota > Metazoa > Arthropoda > Insecta > Coleoptera > Scarabaeidae > Osmoderma > Osmoderma eremita. The sequence continues at coordinate 242,229 of JARFOC010001325.1, forward strand.
TTTTCGTAAATGTCAAATTTATATTATTGCTAACGCAAATGCATTATTATTATCTAACAACATGCAAAGTTAACAACAAAAACAAACATTAAGCAAATGAGCACAATGACATTTATTTGAAAAGTTTAAATCAACTTCTCCGATTCACAATTTTGTTACATACCTCTTTTGTCCAGTCGACTCTTCAATTATTGCAAAAAAAAGAGTAAAATTCTGATATTAGGTCTAGCGTAGTTACATAATTACGTAGTTACATAGTTACATTACCAAAAGCCGGACAAAAGTGAACCACACCACCTTTTTGGCATTCGAAAATTGAGTTAATCTAAAATTTCACGAAATCAAAAACATGTTTCTATAAATTTGAGAATATTTTGACAAGCTTGGAATGTTTAAATATTTAATTCTTAGACTGGGTAGCAGCCACATGGAATTTTTCTTTAATTTTGATGAAATTGCTAGTTTACCATTATGGAACGTATTAACCAAAATTAGTTTCAGTATTGCATATTCTGGACATAATAAGTGTGGCACTTATTATGTCTAGAATATGCGTGCGATAGCTGCAATACTGATACTAATTTTGATTGTAAATACTGTTTTTACGTTAGCTTAGAATTTAATTGATATTGCTGCTCATAAAAGAAACATTAAGGTATCATAATACTGCATTAGTTCTAGAAGAAGTAGATAATTCTCACTTTTATAGTAACTGCTATTTTATGTATCAAAAACCAAAGAATAAATGCTTATTAAATGAGTAAAATATAATTTTAAAATGGTATTCATATTTTTTTTTACATTGTTTCTTATATGGAAGTTTATTAACTCAAAAATACTAATTTGAATTCTTGGGGAACGATTTGCGTTATAATTGAAAAAATTTTGTATGGCCATATAGAAAAAAAAATCATTATAGAGGCATCAGCTACCATCCCTACACTAAGTGAATGTAATCAAATATCAATTTACATACCTCCAGAAATGAGCCAGTTATAAATTATAATAATTAGCCATGTATGTAGGTATAGCCAGCATAAATATTTTAAAAAGCATATTCGTAGTGAGTGTCGGTACACAGTTTTTGCTTATGCAAATAAATAACGCTTCTTGCAACACTGTCGTTTAAATATACATTTATATAAGTATTCGATGGTGCTGACCGTTTATACAAATTGGAGAAGCAATTACGCCTTTTTTTAATCTTTAACAGGACATGCGTACCCATGTGAAAGATGCTGGTAGACCAAGATTGTTTATTATTATTGTATTTAATAAGCAGACGATTATAAATATACATACAGATACCGACTTTTTAATATGAGTTAATTGAATAAATAATTGGTAATTGATAAGTATACCCACGAAGTCTTAAGTCAAACTGGAGAGTGTATATTTGTGTATATTTATTATTGGGGAATGAAAGAACCTGTACAGACAACTCTTTAACCAGATCCTTGTATGAAGCAACAGTAAATGTTTAGGACTATGTACGCAAATATTTACTGCGAATACATTCCGCCAAGAAACATAGCCACTGTTGAAATTAAGGGCTTCAAGTATTTCTTCAACAATAGATTGCATTCACATGAAAAGGTAAACTCCAATTCCAGGTACTTTTTAGAGAAAAATACCCGAATCATTCCATAAATCTATCAACAATTGGTAGGATTGAAAAAAATTTAAAAAAAAATCAGGAAAACAAAATAATAACACTTATTTTATTGACATTTACCCTAACTAATGCTTTTTGTTTTTTACACCGGCAACTAGATAAATTTTCCCAATTTACTGAATTTTTATTATTTGCGCTTTTGGACTGTTTTTTTTTTTTCAAAAATAATATTAAAAATTTTATACCGCTGAAAACGAAATAAAAAGTACTCCCAAAATCAATAGTAAAAAATATAGGTTGTCATTAAAAAAAAAAGCCGATGACGTCATAACATGAACAACAAATGAAGTAAAAAACTGAAAATAGGCTGAAAATACTTGCTGAAGTTAAAATAGCTATACCCCTTCGAGATTTTTTCCAAAAAATTAATATCAACGGAATTACGGACTTTTATGCCTTTCTTAATTTCCAGGCTGTATGCTATTAGCAATACAATTAGCAACTTTGTATGCTAATGTTGATAGTACTGATAAAGATTTTGCTTTTTGAGAAGTAATGGTCGTATTGGGATTAACCTGCGAAATTTTAAGTGCCTACAAAAATCTGATAGGTATTTAAGAAACAGAAGATCATTTTTTTCTCTTGTAAAACGATAGCTTTATCTGTAAATATTTGTAGTGTCTATCACAATAACACAATATGCTGGTTTTAATATACACGTTATACGTTTTTGTTTTAAAAATAAGAAACGATCTTAGAAACATAACTTGCTGAGTTTCTCCGTGTGTTGCGTTTCTTTCGCTCGCTACTGTAGCGAGGCTTGTGAAAGCTATAGTAAAATACTAGTACGAATACACTTCAATATCCGTTTAGGACGGGGTCGTTTTGTGTAAAACTGGCACGTGATAAGTTGTCAGTTAGTTCTAGCGTTGTGCACCAATATTAGGCGGTCGTCCTTATTGAAGTTATCATGGTGTTTATCTATTTCTGCCACCTCTGTTGTAATAACTACTGGTTTTAGCCAGGGCAGTTATTTTCCAGAGTTAATGTTCGTTGGTTCTAGAGATATATGTTCGGCAACTATGGCATTGCTAACGAATCTCGACTATCTTTTACCTGACGATGTAGAGATCTTATTTCATTTTTAAATTCTACGTCAAATTCTGAACATATTTTATGTAACAGCTAAAAGTAAACTTTTGTCCAAAAACGAAATTATAGTCCCTATTGCTGGGAGGTAAATTTACTTTACCTGCCTCACAGCCTGAGAGATAGCTGTCTTTCTATTTAATGTTGCATTTTCTTTAGTTCAGAAACTATAAATACTAAGATTTTTTTTATAATTTAGAAATTGAAACCAATATCGACTACTACGACATAATAATCTTGAAGTCGTAGTTACTAGAGACCTACCTATCCAGTTGATTCGGTCAGTTTACGCGTCAAAATTTTTCTACTTTTATTGAAAGATGAGCTCATCACTACGCGTACTACACCTACCAGTGACGGGTCGTGAACAGAAAATAGCGAAAGAATTATAAATAATAATATTATTTTGACGATAACCTAGTAATATATTGAATCTATATCGACCTGAAGTAAGTGCATATAACCGAGATGTTAGAAGAAATATTCTTATAACGAAGATTTCAAAATTTTATTCTTTTGTTTTTTCTTAACACATGTTCACAATTTACATTTTACAATCCTGTGACATCCGTGATGAAACCTCTCAAGTAGGAAACGTCGGCGTAGACTCCAGGAAAACCAGCCCTAGCGCAACCAAGGCCCCAGGATACAATGCCAGTCAGTTCTCCGCCAACAGTCAGTGGGCCACCGGAATCACCCTTAAGAAATAACAAAGATAACACCATCCCCGACAAATTTAATAATAATAAATTTGCCAGTTTACCTGGCAGGCGTCCCTACCACCTTCGTCGTATCCAGCGCACAGCATGTTGCTATTAACTGGCCAGCCAACTGCAGAATAAAGTTGGTTACATCTTTCTCTATCTACAATAGGAACGGTGACAGCTTGTAGTTGTAGAGGAAGAGTTCCTGCGCCTTCAGTGATTGTACCCCAACCGGTAACGGTGGCTTGGGTACCTTCAGGATGTATTTGACCTACAGGAGGTAAGATGATGGTGCCAATAGGGAGACTTAAAGGCAAGGGCGCGGCTAGTATTACGATGGCGATGTCATTGCTAAGATCGACAGGATCGTAATTTGGGTGAATAATAACTTTGGCGACCGCGACTAGTACTCCACCGGTGTTATGGGTGCTGGATCCCGCTCTGATGGTATACCATTCGAGGGACCAACTATATATCGAAATCAAAATTAATTATTCGATTGGGCAATACTCAAATAACTTACTCGAAGCAATGGGCAGCAGATACAATGAGGGTAGGACTGATAATTGCACCACCGCAAACATGGCTGCCTAGTACTTGAACGGATACTTGGTACCGGACCCCTTCGATGGTAACTGGCCAGCCTCCTACGATTCTGCCATCGGGAACGGGGACCCTTCTGAAGGTTGTTTTTGGCGCAGCTATAAACAATCATTAAGACCTCAAAGCAAATAGAATTTCATTATTCTCACCGAAGGCACCGCTGGTCAAGCAAGCGACGAACAAGAGTAGAGTTCGCATTTTCTATCAGGTATTCTACAGGAGAAGAACTGAATGTAAGCTGGCAAGGAAGTGGTCGCCATTATATATAAAATGATAAAGTAGATAAAGATCTTGCTTGATGCATTCTTTAATGAATTAAAACAATAATTTGCTTATCTTTACTTTGAGTGGTTACCAAAGTAATACTTTAAATTGCCTGTGATTTTTCTTGTAGATACTGATTGAATTGCATAATAATATTTGTTTATCTTTTGCAAATTGCTTTCGTATGTTCTACGTGATTTAGAATCTTTTGTTATTAAAACCATTTCTACGAATGAGATTAAAATTGATTACAAAGTGAGTTTATTTTTGAGTTCATGATCCATTTTTTCGAATGGCCTACTTCTTCAACAGATTATTTGAAGAAAAAAAACACAAGTTTTCGTTAAGTGTTGAAATTGTGCAGACGATTAATAGTGCAACATTGATTTGAGTTACCAATTGTAGTGCGATAATTATTGCATCAGTTACCGTTTATTGTTCAAGCATACTTTGATACACAAATATCTGTGTGTTTGTGAAGTTGCTATGGTGTAGTGCGCTAGATAGCAGTAGCAAAATAGCTGGAGAAACCCAGTATTTTCGAGATAAACACAGTACACTATCGAATCAATCTTCACCGAGAGCTAAAAAATTAACTTAACTGTAGCATGGACACATTGTTTTTTTACTTTTAAATATAAACAATGAGTTTACAATACTCGTTCAATTATTCCAAGTATAAAAATGTTAAATTGTTGTAGTTAATTCAATAGAAATAAGTGTTGAAATATATGCATGTCTTATAGTTGTTTCAACTAGCACAAAATATTAGATTTATCTTTTCGTATCATTATTTCAACAGTTTACAGTATTACTTTTAAACCTACCTGTATCAAAAATGGTGGAAATACAAAGCGAAGAAATGATGGAGGTTTGCAGTGCTATTATTTCAGATTTGCATAAGTGTCTATTGCCATGTTACATGTGTCCATGCAAAAAAAACGAAACCCGGCAAAATATAAACAACCAAACCTTTAAATAAACTTGACGAGCAACATGTACGATGATAAAAGACGGAAGGCAGTAAGAGAACCTGAGAAAATATTCGGTGCAAGTAAAAAAAAAACCTTTTTCCGAATGATGTGCCGTAACCGTAAATTCTAATTGGTAGTGTATTATATAGATTTTTTATTGTATCCATAGTTTAATAGCTTTAATTCAACGATGTGTGCCAACTGACAAATAAATGGATAAATCCGAGCTGTTTGATGAGTTCGTGCCTCAATCCAGGTGAACCGGTTTCTGGTGGAAGGAATCGGCTACTATTCGGCTCGGCAGACCGCGTCCCACTAGCTGGTTGGTGTGGATTTATCCCCAAAAATTCCGATTGTGATGCGCAAATATCACAATTATGGTAATCCCCAAAGGAGTACAAATAACAAAGAAAAGAAGCCTTAAAATACATTTTGGCATTACCACGTGCCATCAACAAAAGAAAACAAGTAAAAGGAAGGATTAGCAATTAATACCTGGGTGGCTTCGTTTATGCTCACGTGTTAGTGTATTAATCCACAAAAATCTTGTGAACGTTCCCCAATCGAACGCGATACTATTATTGGATATAATCCCTGTATTTCAGGACGAATTTCCCACAAATATTTCCAAAAAACCAATTGCTCCGCAAAATCCAATAACAGGTGTGACTTCAAACACTGCGAGACTTAAAAAGAACGAATTTGACCACTAGCTCGCTTACTACGCCCAACCCCAGTTTTTTTTTTGATTTATCGATTCCTGTTGCGATATCCGATCGCTATCGACCGTCGCGTCTAATCTATCCGCCGCTAGATGGGTTTGCTACCCTCAATCCGCACGAATAATTTATTTTATTTACAAAATACGACGAATGAAATCGGCACGTTACAAATTTATGTTATGTAATATAGTGACGTTTCATGCTATATAACATTGATAGATTAATAAGATTATTACATATTACGTCGATTATTTTATTTTCACAGCAAAAATGCAAGTTGTTTTCAATAAAGACGTACTAAATACTAAGGACTGGAATAAATAAGTAACCATTGACACAAAATAATAAAACATTTTAATAAACATTAATTTCTTTTTCTCGAACATTAACATACCAGACACAAAATAGCTGCACAAATTAATGCATAAAGGAAATCCACGTAAATATTATTACATCTTGAATAGGGTACTGGAAAACAGATTCCCTATGAAAGCGTAGGTCCGAATCCTACTGACTGCGCCATATTATATCTTGCATAGGGTATTCAATGAAACAACAGCCATCTCGTGCAGTGACGACTGTTTTACTCGAACGACCAAGGTCACATTCTCACTACGTTCATATGCGACAAGCATGCGAAAAATACAAGACTAATGGCGTAGTGGGTAGGAATGTGGGCTAAAATATCACCAAAAATAGAGGTTAGCTTCCACAAAGATATGGAACTTGGAAAAATGGAAAGTAGAAAATTACCCTCCCGTTTTTTGAGTACACACTTCTTTTTTTCTTTTTTATTATACGCTTTCATCATAATGTATGCTCACAGTTGAGAGTTGAGATCTCTCATTTTGCTTCCATTACATAGGAGCACAAACGTACGGCGCGCTCGACGACCTGATTCGTTAATTACATTGTTCGAATTAATCTGAAAGTTTAGAACGTTGACGGAAGGAGAGAAACGAATACAGAGCCGTCACGGGGAGCGAGATGGGTGAACGAGAAAACGGACGACTGCACAACGGTAGCGACTCCGTCCGTACGAGGAGCAACTGGAGCGCGGGGAACCGACGAAACAGAGTTTATAACCGGGAATCGGCGAGATAAATTCTATAGAAATCCTGTTCGTTTTCATTAAACTCACTGTTAAATTAAAGCCCGATGAATTATAGAAGCCGTATACACACGCCCGAACACATACAAAGGGGAATTTGCTTTGTTTACTGCCAGACAAATTTAAAGCGAATCAAGAATCTTAAACTTCCGTGTGTAAATAATGGAGGCGAAGTGGTGCGGCGCAGACGTTTCTTAGGAGCAAGTGGAGAAGTGGGATGGGTGTAGAGAGCCCGCATCGTCATTATTCCGTCGACTTCCTCCGTAAATACTAATATATAACTTATTGAAATTCATAACTGAACTTTTGCGCTTCGAAGGAACGAATCTGTAAGCACCGACGAATATGATCTTTATGTTGGTAATCTGCACGGATGCCCCGCTTTTAAGCAATTTCACTTCGAAACAAAGGGCATTCATTTCTAGTTAATACGCTCGGGCAGAATACCTTCACTTCAAGTGAGCGCAACATCCTTCTATACCATATTCTAAAGAATATTAAGCCTAATAGATGCATATAATGGTAGCAGTTACATGTTAAATGAATATTTTCCCTGAAAATGGTTCGTTTTCTTTTGACTAATCGCATGTTAGTATTGAAAAAGAATAAATATTTAAATGAATTTTACTAACAATGTTTATTTAAATTGTTTTGGAGAAGAACTTTTTGTTTTTAAACTAAGAGGAGCAAATGAAAAAGCCAGTAGATACATCACCACCATTCTGACGGTAAATTTTAAATATTTGTAAACCTGTAAATGTCACAGAACGTTTTGATATCTGTGTTAGAGGCAATGGCAAATGAAAATGATCATTAATTCTGGTTTAATGTTCATGATCCAAGATGTTGGTTAAAAGGCTTGATTTATTTTAATAAATGTACAAGCATGACTCAGTCATACAAATTCCAATCAATAAGTTTTATCTGTTTAGTTCGCAGCCATTCCATCTTTTTGCTTAGTAATTGTTGAGAATAATCAAATCCCTTAACTTCCTTCTTGTACATGTACTTGTACGATGTTCGTGGTAATTCAAGTATGTCAATTAGATGTGTGTGTACTCGCTGTTGTTGAAACTATTTACATTACTAAATAAAGCCATTTTGTATTA
>JARFOC010001325.1:250579-261929 GCA_031763485.1 Osmoderma eremita
TTTGCACTCAGAGCCCTCTATACGTCGAGGAAACTGTGGTTGACACCAAAGGTATACTACTGCACCCCCCCCCCCCCCCTGTTCTGGGTTTCAAATGCTTAAAGACCGCGTTGAATATTCATTAGCAATGATACGAAGATAACTTCGAAATTTACTTATTACAATGAAAAATCATTTGCAATTTTCTCAATTAAATTGATTCATTTATTTACCCTGGTTTGAATATGCTTCTGTATTTATTTATTGTTTTCATTATTTTACAGACCGATTCTATCATATCCCTGCCCCCACCGCCAGAAGCAACTGAAGACAATATAGTTACGTCCCCAAGCTACCAACTGCCACCTCCGCCAATGGAGCTCTACAATTCCAACCTATCACTAGACAGCTTACCTCCACCGCCGAATTTAAGCGATTTACCGTCGATTTCCGAATCTGAACTGACAGGCAGCCAACTGTCACTGATGTCACTACCCCCACCGCCGCCTAGTGAGACTGGAACTGTCAGGAAACGTCTAGGTAGCGCAACTCCGACCAATTCGCCAGATCACACTCCCGTTCAATCGAATTCAAACACCCCGACTTACAATAATACACCGGCGTTCTATCATCACGTAAATGCGCAACAGAGTTCTACTTTACCGTCGAATCCAATCGGCGGTTATGGAATGAAATCCGGAAATCTCAAAGAGGGAGGGTCAGCTGGGAATGTTAAGAGTGGGGGAGGAGGAGGTACTAGTGCAACTTTACCTTATAATACGGCTAATATCGCGAATAGGACCGGGTTGCAGTCGTTAAATTTGCAACATGTCACCAGTTCCGGGGAACCCCAGAGTCCCAAGAAACTAGCGAAAAAGATCAGCTTCAATTTAGTGCCGCAAGAAACTCCGACTTTGCCCAAAAAGCCCGTACCGCCCAAACGGTCTGATAGCACGAGATTGTCGAGTCCTAGAAAGTTAACGGAGCCTCCGACTGATTTCTTGAAGGACTTGCAGAGGGTGATGAGGAAAAAGTGGCAGGTCGCGCAGAAATGTAAAGAGGAACCGTCTACTACGCCGTACGAAGTGCTTGGTTTCCGCGATCCTCCAGTTATGCTCCCAGACTACAAAGAAACTAACGTTTCCAATTGGGTTAAGGAGCATTACGGACCTAATAATTTCTATGAGAACGTCTATAGGGACAACCACGATACCGTCGTGGAATACGCAACTAGTCCCGTGCACAATTCACGAAGTGAAAGTAAAATATACGATTTCATCAGGTGCAAGCGACCTCCGCCTCCCCCACCCAAACGAAGCGAGTTAACTCACTTGAGTACCACGACAAAGACGCACTGATACCACCCCAAAGGTGGTGGCGATCGTATTTCTAGTAAGTGGCCGTGGTGGGGTTGTTGGATATTCATTTGTTTCGATAACCGTCCTGGATGTCCCGTGAACGGCGACGAATCAAGCGCGAACGTAGATAAAAACTATATGACATAATTGTCCCGCGTATTATCGCGTAAGTTAGAGGAAAATATGATGAAGTCACTAAATGTTTATAATATGATAAATAACTTCCCAACTCCTGTGCTGTGATATTATTTTGCGAACGAGAAAACCAACACACAGTAAGTAAGTAATGACTAGCAAAAAGGAAAAAATGTTTATTCTAGTTAGCGGGGCTTTCGAAGTTTATGGATTTGAGTTTCCTATATCGTTATTGCACATACAGTGGTGTGCGAAAAAATAGCTGTGGTAATTAAAATATCATTTACTTTTACGCGGTGCTGCTGAAAGGCTCACTTTAATTTAGACGGATTATAGTTGGCTTACTCGTGTTCGTAAGATTTCACTGCTACTATCTTGCACGCACAAATTGTACTGCGTTGAACATTAACGTGAGCAGTGCAGTTATTATTTCCTTAAATTGACGTTCTGCGTCAATGCTAATAATAGGGAACTTGACAGAAATTTTAAATGTGAAAAAGTTACTAGAAATTATAAGTATATACAGTGCAGACGTAAATTGTGTTTTGGTTATAGCGACAATTTACGTCCGCACTGTATTGTAATTAAACATGTGTCAGTGAGAAAATTACTTTTTTCGTCCCAAACAGCCACAACAAAGATTTGAAAATGCGAAAAAATTCAAATTATACCCAAGCGGTCATAAACGCGTTGCTATTGGTCATCAAGTCAGAGAGTATGATCCCTATACGACGTCCATGTGATAATTCTGAATAATTAGCTTGACTTAGACTTATTGTTGGTGTCGATAACCTTCATGAATCTTTAAGCTGGTTTCTAGCACTTCAGCTTTAATGGATTTTGAACTAGTTGCAGTCTGCAGATTCCATGACATGTCAAAGTCATACTCTATGACGTCAGCCACCTTGGCGCGCTTTAGGGGTCGTTTGAAATGTTTTCAAAACGCGGGAAATTTTAATATTTTTTTACCAAGTTATTATTATTGGTTTTTTAAGAAATAATCATTGGGGAAACTCTTTGTTTTAGAACAAAATGATATTATTGGTATAAAGAAAAATTGGAAAGCTCCCTATTAGATAGGCTAGGCACCGTCAATATTATCTATTTTCGACTTTACGTACTTAGGGCACAAAGTTATTCCAAAAATATCATCGCTTTTGTCGTGACTGGTATTATTTTGCACGCCACTGTATATGTACATTATTAGGTGCTGCTTTTTTACGGTTAAATATTAGGAAATGATGAGTGAACATCATCGTAGGTAAATAATAAATTAATATAAAGCATTTATCGATGCCATGATTTTAAGAAACATCTCTGTATATACGTGTATAACATTTAAAAAATATATATATTACGTAGTCGATAAATATGAACATTGCATGCAAATATATCCTCCAGTAACACACATAACTATCATCATATATATAATACATAATAGATACCTATTTATATCTGTGTAAAATTTTAAAAAAATGTATCCTAACGTAATACATATGCTATACTGCAAGCTATATGATAGATAGCCTTATTATAATAGCATAATATAATATGTGTGTATGTATAACAATAACACAATACGCGACTTGTATGTATGTATTTATACAATTATATCCAATTAACTGCTAGGACTTCTGCCAATTTTGTTGTGATCAATATATCGAATGAAAAAGAATGTGCCATTTTTATATATTTTGATGTCTTCAAGGAAGTTGATATGCGTATTATAGGAAATTTAAAAAAATATATAAACAAATACTGTATTATGTGAGGGAAAAAGCATTTTGTACGTTGTTAATAAAAAAGAAATACCTAATAGTAATATTATAACAAACGTAACATGATAAACATGGTATTTGCACTTACTATTATATTATTATCTTTATTACTATTTCTATTATTATGGATTATTACATAATATAAATAAGATCTATTTACTAATAATAACATTATTAGTGTACAGCAAAAATCTATTTTACTTGTTAGTTTTTCTTATTATCTATTACTATAGTGTTGTCGTTTGTCATTATCTATCAAAACGAGAATTAAATAAGGACCGATAATGAGAAATTGTGAAATCATTACACAATTAAAATCGAGAAATTATCAATGTGTGTTAAAACGAAAATAAGAACATTACATATTTTTGATTATTGTGTCGACCGATATTTTTACTTATTATAATTATGTATGTATGTAGTTCGCGTCTTTTTTTATTTTATTTAAAAAATCATTGTCACCCATTTCCATTTAACATTTCAATTATACGAATAAAATGTTTTTTGGATAACTTATTCTTTAGAATATGAAACCACTCCCGTTTAAAATATGAGAAAACATAAATTAGACAGATTTTATTACTTTAATCAAATATGTATTATTATTTTAATACACCGAATGAATTCTTGCCAGTTGTGGATAAGCTTAGCAAAGAGTAAAAGAAACGGCTAAATGATTCAGTTTGTTAGACAAGAATACGCATTACTCTGTCGTGCTCTCTTGTATACTGCAAACCATGCAGTCTGAAATTTTTCTTTTACAAACATAAATTTTTGATATTGGGCCACTTTTATAGCAGTGACGTTTTTTCAAAGTTGTCAAAACTTAATAATAATAGTCAAAAATCAAATACATTCAGTTCTCAATTATTTTAAATGGATCACTCCGTATTTTATATCATAAAAAGAAAGAATAGTTTAGTTACTTTTGTTTTTATTAAGCACTCTCTTATTTAGACTTTTTAGAAAATCATTTACCGTTGCTATTGGAAAATATTCGCCCTATGTGTTCGTCAAAACATGCATCTGCACGATGGAGCTTCGTTACTTCACACTAGGTTAATACGCGACTATTTCCTTGAAAGATGAACAAGGAGAGGGGAACCAATTGAGTGACTAGCTCGATCATCGGAGTTCACTAAAATTGACTTCTTCGTGTGGTCATATGTAAGAGAATTTTTTTTATAGCTAACACCGCCAACTACACGAGGTGATACGGAGAAAAGAATAAGAGAAGCATTCTCGAGTATTAATTAAGAAATGTAAGACAGTCGCTTGAAGAACGGCTGCAATGTTGTATTGGTGGATATTTTGAACATTTACTATAGAACTATAAATTATAAACAGTTGGGTGAATTAATTAAATTTTAATCATATTAGTGGAAGTTATAAATGTTTATATTTTGTAGTTGTATTAAAATAATTTCAAAAAAACTCACTTTTAAAAAATATCTTACAGATTTATGACTTTAGGTATAGAGGGTGCTTAATACAAATGAAAGTAACCAAATCATTCTTTTTATAATATAAAGTACAATAACATTGTCTAGATTACAGAAGGTGATAAAATGAATAATTATAACCGCAGATATTCTTCTACTTACCGTATTTGCTAGAACACACCATATAAAACAGAATCATGAACAAAATTTTAAAAAACCACATACACCTATTATAAACACAAAACACCTGCAAACGCAGTACGACCAACGTACAGAACAAACGAGACAAAAAACCTCGAAAAATTAAAAACCCTATGAAATTCTATCACAGCGCCAAGAGCGTTAGAATACCCAACTTGAGGTTCGAAACTCGGCTAAGTATCTATGTTGTTGTTGGTTTGAATCTGTGCTAGTACTTCAGATACGTAAACATGGATGGCGCAATATACAACATTTTGATTTAAGAAATAAAAAAATGTTATTAACATATTTAAATGATTATGATTGTTATAATCTAAACAAAGTTAATTGATTTTAAATGAAATATGTGATAATTTACGGTTATTTTTTAATATAGAATTTAAATTGGGTAAACGTTTGCTATTATCAAACTTAACAGCATTCAATTAATTGAGTGCCCCGTTCAAATGAATAGAACGCGCCGTTATAAGCGCCAAATTGATTCGATAAATTAATAATTAGTGGTCCGATCGAGTACGAGGCCGAAACTGTGAATTACACCAAGAGGATTTCGCCATATACGTATGTGCGGCATCGCCGGTGTAATGAATTAAGTGCCGGGATCCAATAAAACCACCATTGATATCAATTTAGGGGAATTAAGGAGGCGGCACGTTCCATTTCTCCTTCTAAACGGCGCGTCCGCGCTATGTAGACTCTACATAGCGCGGACCCAATTATCATGTATGAGGTACCGTGGTTCGTGTTGCATGCGTACAATGTGGCACAGCAACACAAAGCATCTTGTATGTATAAACGTAGATAGCAAAAAGCTAGGCCGATGCGATGATAAATTTTTAGAACTCTTTTCCACCGGACTGTGTAGGAGACGACAGATTTAACGTCCGCTTCGCCTAGACAAGAGATTTATTGCAATAATTATAATGACCCGGGCATTATGTCCATCATCCGGGATGCAGATGTTGAAGAGTTGAGACTTTCTGAACATTTTAACTGGCGTGAAGTTTAGTGTTCTAAAAGCTATCGACGGGTCTCAAGGCACGATATTTAAATATTGAAAGGGAAAAGTAGTAGGTTAGGTACTCACCGTGCAAATTTTTAAATCCCGCCGTTGAATTAGGTAGGTTATGGTCTAAACTGACAATATTTATTAACATGATTTCTATTGGAAATACAATTTACACACGCACATGCACAGATTTTATATATCACCACACTGTTTTAGTCTTTACGGTTCATATTTGTAATGACACCTGATTGAATGTAATAATAAACACCAACGCTCAACCGGCTGCTGAATTAATTTATGTTTAATTTGAATTTATGGAAGGTCATGCGTTTCGCTCTCGCCTATTTCGCCAGATATCTATCTGTCATTGTTATTATTTTTACAACGCTTTGCGCATGAGACAATACGGGCAAGATGTTAATCTCGATGGTGATTGGTTCATATATATTAACTGAAATTTATTTGAAATGCAACTGACAGTCCATGTTTTAACCTATCAAGTTATCTACATATAGTTTTATTACGCGTACTGAATTACTAGTGTATATTTGGTATTATAATGGTATATGTTAGTAATTTATATTTAAAAATCGTCCTGTGGTGTATGTCTATATAATCAGTTGTCATTCGTTATTCGCTTATTACAGAAAAAAAAAACGGTTAATATGCATTGTGCGAGGAACTGGAAAAGAGGATTTTTAAAACCACTTTATTTACAATGTTACGTCGTGAATTTAACGAACGGGGGAGACCGAGAAAAAAGAAATTAAAATTAATACATCATCATCCCGTCGTTCTTTACAGCCGGCGGTCGGTCTGTTTGCTCATTTTATGGTGGGAGTTCTTTATGCGTGTGTGTTATTAACCGAAGTCGCTGCGGCCGCCGCCGTTTCGGATCTTTAGTTCGTGTACGGCCAACGTTGAAGGTAGAGGTTGCGATCGTCGCTCACAACGCGACAGACTCGCTTCTCGGGTCAAACAGACACGGTCAGTAACCGCGTGCGTTTTCCTCGATACACATACATACATTACACGAACGGAAAGTGCTTCGGTTTCTCGTTCTGAAGTTCTGTACGAGGAAAGGCGATCGTAGGGCCAAACCGAGAGATTTTCTTATCGCAGCCAGGTATGTTAATGTTCTTTTAATCCTTGCGAGTGTCTGTTGCACATTTCCGCGGCATTCTCAAAGAAGACGTCCGCACACGAATAGTTTCTCTCGCTTTTGCCATCGCATGGTTTGTAAGTAAACCCGTTCTTCGTCACTTATTATTATAGCGCGGCGAAATAACGCCTTGCAAACGTGCACATAAAAAATTACGTAGTCTGCGTGTCCGTTTTGAGAATGCTGACGAAATATATCCCTTTCCGTTCTTGAGTTAAAATGTGCTTGCTATACGTTTGCACTATCTGTCAGTCTGTAATACCGAAGTCATGTGAAAATAAAATGAAGTGTGCTAGGCCTAGGTAAGACAACGTATACAAATTTCTATGCACCTGTGTGTATATTGGTTTTACTAATGAATCTTAGTAGAGTATGCATTTACAAAACCAGAAGTCGTTAATTTGTCAATACTCTGTTAGAAACATCAAAACTAGACTATGATATCTTTCATAGTAAATATAAACGTTAAAAGAGCATTATGTACTCGTTAAAAGTCTATTGAATTGGTTTCTATATTGAAAAATTTCTAATTACAGTTAAGAATTTTAAAGCAACAACATTTTCTCCCTTAGAATAGCAACTGAATTCAAGCAGTAAAAATAATGGATAGTGTGTCTATAAATATAATTATTTGCCGTTTTACTGACTTATTGAAAATAATAGTCAATTATTATACATATGTACAGACCATAGACAGACAAGGATCACGAAATAATCCGTACGTCTATAATAGCCATACTATACATAATACAACACTAGAAAATAGTTTTTCGCATCCCATAAGTACGATTACAGTGATTTTAAATGTCTGACGATAGTTTAAATTTAACGCCACATCAATTTTGTACTACTTTGGTAATACGTCAATTTATCTTCCTCATATTGCGCCAGTGGCAGTCTCAAGTAGGATGATCTATTAGAATAAATATATATTAAGTTTTTAATTTTCGCACAACTGTAATTTATACACTGTAATGACGGATAAATATCATATATACCTTTCAAAATCAATGTAGATAGCATTGATAAATGTTTGTTAGTTCAACAAATGTCATATTGACATTGACGTACGGTATAAATGTAACCTTTTTGGGATAATCCCACACAAAGAAATTTAGTTTAGTTACTATGGTTACCAACATAAATTTCTTTAGCGATATACCATTATGACCAAAAGGAAAAAGACAATTTATATATTTTTGGTTTATATAAAAATGTTTTGTCGTAGAGAAACACGTAAAATATATGAGGTACTTAAAACTAAGGGCAATGGAAAGCTGCTTTCCCCTTTAATATAGTTAGTTCCGTCATACAAAATTAATCTTTTTGATTTATGGCATTTATTCGACGCCCGAAGGGTAAGTCACAGCGTCAGCCAGCATCCCACGGGCACTTACTTGCTCGACTCCGCTTTCAATAAAAGTTCTCCGACTAATCCTTTTAGCTTCGGCAAATTAATTCCCGGGTCGGTGGGGGGTTGGAAGACTAAATTTATGACACAATTCTAATCGTTTGATAGGGCGACGCGGATCAGTCCGTTTCGCTTTAGAACTTTGCGACTTGGACGAAACAAAGAAAGAAGCATTAAATTTACTGCGTACATATATAGCATCGTCATACATAAAATCGTATAATTTATTGCGTGCGATATCGAAAAGGGATTAGAGGTGAGTGCATGCGTGCCTCCTAAGCCGCAAGCTCATTATGTTAACCTCCGTTGAATGGGTTACAATAGCAATTATTAACGATAAAATCCGTCCGGTAAAATGAAGATCGTTATCGTGCCTTTTCGTTTGTGAATCCGTGCATCCTCGTATGTGCCCCAAACAACGATTATGGAACCGCAATGATAGTCGTGGGTTATACCGAGAAATTAGCTGCATACGTTTATTTTAAATGACCTCTGACGCATTTAAATACTGTTCAATACCATTGTGGACGTAGCGAGTTGATCCAGGAGTGAAACGTTTACATTTACGACGAAGTTAGAGCCAATAAATGTCATATTTTTCATTCAGCAAGTTTGTTTTTTTTACGCTTCAACCAATCTCATCAGTATTATGATCCTAAGAATCGATAAATTTGTTTATTGTTGGACGACAATGTATACTGCTACATCTACATAATAGATACATACAATGTGGAAAAGAAGTAAGGAATAAATTCCTTACTTTAGCGTTTGGTTTCGACATGCGCTCTGCTTCATTACGCAATTAATGTGTTTAATATCACCTCAAACTCTTCAGAGGAATGAATTTTATAATTGGCTTGAGTATTGTGAGATGGTACGGGCTTGTCACTTTGAACATCCAGCGTAATGAAAACTATTAATTCTGTACTTCACTGATGTCATGGCAAAACATGCTATCTGCCTTTTTTTTTCAAAATGCACTCTTTGGCACTAAAGGGCCGTACATAAATTATAAAGGATTTAGTTGTCAACATTTTGCAGTATAAATAGCTATGGCAATGATACAAACATGAATGTAGATTAACAAATCCATATCCACTCCATTTCATAAATACGAAACCGTTTCTGCGTCTCCTGTAAAATCACAAAAATGGCAGATAACACTACTGACTTGTTTGTGTAGTTGATAATTTTGAGACTGTTTTCTCATTATTCTTCAAATGCGACATATTAAAAAATGTATACACTTGAAAACAGAATAAATACGGAAATCGATAATAAAAATTTTGCTATGGATAAATAAAGGTATAATCAATGAAGTTGCAACTATAAAAGCATCTGGTTGAATTTTTTATTTTTATTGTTCATGTTACAATTACAATAATGTTATCTATCTAATCGTATCATGAAGCACTGCAAAAGTATGCCAAACTAAAAATAGTTCAATTTTATATTTCTACGAAAGTTTGTGATGCAAAGGGGCTTGTAGGTCGAGAAGACAAACTACTACAAGATGAACTAGGAGTTGCAATAATCTTAGGCGAATCGAGAGAAAAATTGGAAATTGCTTCTTCAACACAATCCCGATTTTTCTAAAATGTTATGCGTAGGTTAAATAACAAAGACTTGTATGCTACCTTGGATAATCTCTATTGTTACTATTGGAGGTCGAGAAATACTATCATTTAGAGAACCTCCATTACTATCGCTTTTCTTTTCTTTAAAATATAACTTTCACCCCTTTCTTGTACATCACTCTGTAAATCAGATGTCTCTTTTGCTATTTTAGATTTTCGTTTAGCTTCTGTATATTCATCTAAACATATCTGATTTGATAAGTACTCAAGGAAATAAGTACACTCTAATTTGTTGTTATTCTGTGATGTAAACTTTGTACTTACCAAAAGCACCAATATATCCTTTAATTTTATATAATTTCCAGCTATCGTTCGCTTTTTCTCGGCTTTATCAAAAGTTGGTTGATTCTTGTACGGGGGCCAAAAACACCTCGGTTTTCCTATTATCACGTACTATGCCCATGGTGCCCCCATCAAATCATCAAACCGCACAACCACAAATGCCATATTCCCGATTCCGGATATAAAAAGCATGTTTTAACAGTTTTATCGGTTTGCGGCAATATTTATAGAGTGTGTTACGTCACAGTTGCTGTCATTGCGCGCGCTTTCTTCCAATCTAGCCAATTGAGTCCCTAAATAAGCAAGTATCAGTAAATACTTGAAAATTATACCCGATTGCATTTTATATTTCACTACTCAAACATAATCGCTTATTTTGGTAGAAATGTCACGTGTTATTTACGTGTTAAATTGGTAATAACCAGTACGTCTTGTATCAACGACGTGAAAAATACGTGATAAGACGTCGGTCTGTTTGCTGGGGTCGCTACCCCTTCCGAAACTTTTCCCAGAAAATTGATTTTAAGTTTTTGTAGTACTGTCTGTCCGTATTGTATATGTTGTGAAGCTCTCGGAGCTTTATTGCTCGTTGATAAACCAGTTCTTTTGCTTGGCGATCTTGCCACTATTTTCAGTTAATCTTCTGTCTTGCCGTAAATGTTGTTCCTAACTCTGACAACCGACTACTAAAATTATCATTTTTATGAAATATTCCTCAGTTGTTTTAAGCAGTGTATGCATTTAAAGCTATATACTAAATCAACAACGGAGATCATCGTATATACTTTAATCATTAACTTTAAACTAAAAGCTTTAACTTTTCTTGCGGCAACTCTGGGTAGCCGAATCGCGTGAAACAGGTATGCAGGTATTGTAAGCCATATGCTCAGCACACGCTGAAAATTTCAACTGTGCACACCCTCTGGTTCGGTCTCTACGCTCCTCCAAAATTCCTC
>JARFOC010001325.1:262029-274250 GCA_031763485.1 Osmoderma eremita
ATTTGATTGTTGTGTGCATATAATTATAATTAGAACACTTATTACAAATAAAGTATTGAAGTTCGTACAGTTATTTATCCGAGTTTCTTTGTATTTCTATATAAGGTAATACCTTACTGGATTACACATGAACACGTAGTTTTTAAATCCACGCATAAAAAATAACCAATAAGGTTATACATTATAGTTTATGACATTCCGTCAACTATAATCTATCATTTTAATTAGCTGTTCCCATTGAAATAAATTTGAATTTGCCTCTACTTCCGAATATATCTTTATTGCTCCTGTGTGATACGTGCGCCGATCGCAGCGCCCACTACTGTTTTCTTAAAGTGAATGGAGTTTAGTCTGAAGTGAGTGATTCAGCAACGCCAACATTAGTCTCAATGACCATCCAATTTTCAAAATCTGGGTCGGACATAATTTCCCATGTTTAAAGCAATTTATTATAGTGATGCCACGTCACATCATTCATCAAGAAGACAGAGCAGAGCATCAAGAAGACTTCTTTTTATTCAGTTTCATTGCTGCTTCTCGTTGGCTCACATTCACCCATTGTCGTATTGTTGTTATATTACACTTACCTTTTCTTTAAGCATTGGCTTTCCAGATTTAGACATTTTGGGAAATCTTAGTGTCACTAATATCTAAACACAACTGTTGTTGTTGTGGACTGTATTATTTTATTTTCGATCAAATTACACTTGTATTTTTTAAGTAACACGAATACACACACACTTTATTCTCATATATTCTAATGAAATGTAATGTTCGATTTGTCCGTATGGGTGAAAAATTGCCGGCACTACGATGTACATGATTGGTCCAACTGTTGGCAGCCAATCCGCTTTAGCGCGCGCTAAACCATATACAATTTAAACTAAACACAAACCCGAACAATTGTAAATAAAAATTAAAATGTATGGTCTATCATTGATATATCATCCACACGTGTTGATATAAAAATAAGCCAAAAAGGGCTCTAACAGAATTCTTTGAGGAATTTAGACTTGTTGTAAAAGATCTATGTTGCTTTTTTACAGTACCGAGAAGAAAACCGATAACATGAACCAATGTTTTGATTGTAACAGATTGTTTTTCCGTAAGCTACTATATAAACGATCGGGACTTCCTATAATTGATAATATTAGCCGATTGATAACATTATCCGTGATCACATTAACCGGCTTCTACTATATTTAGTACAACCATTCTTCCTCATCATTTAACTCCAAATTTAATCTTTCAAATTCGGTGTTCTTTTCCTTGCTAGCATTGACAGGTCTCGCCACCTACTAACGCCTCTTTCTTGCATTCATTTTTATTATTTTGTGTACGTCCAGGAAGCAACAATAATAACAACAGAGATTACATTATTTTCATGACGCTTTGACCACTTTTTGACGTTTACTCTAGTCTAGCTTCCTACGTGTCAACTATTGTCAATACAATTACAGTTGATGATAGTTTGCGCACGCGTATTACAATTTGATGCGTACATTTTGAACATTTACGACACAATGCAAGTTTTATATTTATGTATTCATTACGCTTACGTACATTGTAAACGAAGACTAACGTGAATATATCCACTCGCCATTTTCATTTCACCTTTCTATGGCATGCCACGACAGTGCTCTACATAGAAGAAAAATTAAAAAAAAACGAAATAATAGGTGTAATTATGACATTTTTCTATTTTTATTTTTACAAGTTTCAATTTGAAAATCAGGGCTGCCAACGCAAAACTTAATTCGCATGACCAACTTAACAAAAATAATCCCAAACATTAAAAAACACGCGGTAATTTTAACAATAATATTTTTCCCGGGGTAATAAATACACTTTTTTTATTTTACTTTTCTCCAATTTTTTTTTACAGTGTAGTCGTTGACCGCAAGAAGAACAAAACCTTAAGAAACATGTCAAGTTTTCATCAACAACGCACGGGCCACCCAATAACGTCGGCTTAAATCCCGATAAGAAGGGAATAAATAAACAATAGAGCGGCTTCGCGATGACGGCAGCTTAGCGTAGAGGGCGCTCTTGTATTCCGACTTTCGCGCTCACATCCGAGAAAATGTCGCGTGCCTTCGGTATCCTCGCCGTAGCTGTCGTCATCCTGAGCGCGGCGATGGCCAAGCACGCGTTCGCCGATTCCTTCGCCTCCTCGCACCAGCGTCTAGCCTCACCATCGGCGACGTCCGGGCGCCGGAATAAGCCCAATAACAGCGGAAATAGCGCCGGGCCGTCCCTACGTAAGCCCAACATAATCCTCATCCTCACGGACGACCAGGACGTGGAATTGGGCTCGCTCAACTTCATGCCGAAGACGCTGTCGTCGATAAGGTCGAAAGGGGCAGAGTGCAGGCACGCGTACGTCACGACGCCCATGTGTTGTCCCTCAAGGTCGTCGCTACTGACTGGGATGTACGTGCACAATCATAACGTATATACGAACAACGATAATTGTTCCAGTACTCAATGGCAGACGTATTATGAGACGAGATCTTTCGCTACATATTTGTCGAATGCCGGCTATAGAACGGGTAAGTTGGATACGATGATTACATAGTTACTGTATTTTACAACACATCAAAGAATAAACGAAATCAGTGTAGGCCATAAAATTTTCGAAAGCAGATGAACATGTGACGGATCTGTCACTTGTTAATTTCATAACATAGTTGTCTCAAAAAGAATTATTATATTATTACATCAGTAGGAATAGGGACGTAAACTAGTTTATGCTGTTTTCTGAGTGATACTAAATACCCTAAATAACATTAACCGTTCACTTCTTAATTTCATTTTACCTTCAGTCAAATTGAAACGAGTTTTGGGTGAGCAGTATTCGGTCTCGTACATGTTTGACTTCAAGGATGAAACTTCCTCTGTGACGCATTTTTAATGCCAAACATTCCATTGCATAAAATCGATCATACCCTTCTTTAAAAATTCCTGGAATAATACACCAATTGATACGTTCGTAGAGGGCCAATTTTGGGTCGCCACCGATCAAAATGTTAGGAGAAAGTTAGGCTTCAAATTTAAAGAATTAGTGGTCACTATTTGTGGGTTAGTGCGGATGAGACTGTTGATAAGTTTTAGGGCGTTGTGAAATAAAAGTTATTCTTGATACATTGCATTCCACTGCTAAATATATCCCCCAAATTAATTTCAACAAAAGTTAGTGACGATGTAAATGGGGAAGTCATTAACAGGTATATTAAAGAGAGTCAATGAAAATCTACTTGGCACAAAAAGTATACAATGCGAAAAAATACGTTTATTTATTTCTGATTCTGCAGCCGGTGTTAAAAGCTAGAAAGCTTCTGAAGAGAGAATACCCTAATCTTCTGCATATACCTACCAAGTGTGGCTGATGTATTGCACCGCATTTGTGGCTCTATATAAAAACATAACTAACTATGCCCTAGCCACCTTTTCCGGTAATTACATGTTGGAGGACTTGGATAGAATCAAGTCTCTTCCATCACAGTCATTTTCAGCTGATGATGAGTTTGTATTACAATTACCTAGGGATGCTATTATAGCATTATAGAATGCAAAGTCGCTTTTTAAAATCAAAACTTATTCCATGAACTACAATTTATCAATAATTCTTTTTGTAACTTGCCAATAACAATTAAATTCCTTGTTAATGAAATTATTTAACTAACAGAGAGGCATTCGCTGTATTACACCGAGTCACTAAGCAAAGAAAAAGTATTCCAGGCGAATTTGGCAATAAATTATGAGGAAAGGTATGTGCAGTTTTTGATCGAAATCCAGGTTTAAATATTTTGTATTAATTATGTAAAGGATGTAATGTTCTGATCCAATTTGGAAGTTTAGAAATGTTATAACTTACTTTAACTCTGCTCCCCTCACTAGTTGTGACCTAGGATGGTCTTTTTCTGTATTTAAAGATCTTCACGAACAAGTTTCATACCAGAAAATTTTGAAAAGGTCTCATAACAACAGTTAATTCAGCTCTTTTGCACCAATCTCAGCCATAAATACGTTTATTTTTATACACTAATACTTATTTCCATACAAAAACATTATTTATTTTATTGTCCGTAACTGTATATTCGCATTTCAACAGAACGATAGGTACATCCTATATTTACACAGGGCCGTCTTAAGACAAATGTGGGCGCCGGGATGTATGGCGCCCTTTCGAGAGAATTTTAGAATCTATGTATATTAACAAAGAACGAACAACATTGGCGCCGGTATAATTTATTGTTGAAAATTTACGAAAAAATGCAAACATACCGAGAAAATCTACATATATCGATACAAGAGGTTCTTTCCTAGACTTTTGAGAGGCAACGTCACGAATGACATCTTCAAAGTCTATCTCTTCAAGGAGCTCGCTTTCAATGGATATCGGCGACAAACTATTCAGTTTTTTTTTTCTGAAGATTTGCACTTCTCAATTCACTTTTGACCCTTTTCAGTTTTGAGAAGGACCGTTCTCCACTAAAGTTAGTGACCATCATCATGCATAGAAAGATTCTAGTTGCTTTTTTAATATCTGGAAAAGCGTCTTCAATATTATTTTCTGAGGATATAATTCAGAAATACTCATAGTGTCTTCACTCGCAGGGCCCTAGGCCAGGGAGCCCATGGGTAAAAATGGGACTGTATTTACATAAGAAATTCATCGCCAACCAGTTGTATGTAATTCTTTTTTAAGAACACTATTTAAATTATGAAATCACTCTCACGTTTTTATAAAGATTTTCTTGTTTCTTTGGCACCGTATTATCGTATGGTTAAAACGAAAAATCGCTGTATGTACTTCCTTTAAGAGAACCCTGAAGAAAATATGATTTTCTACTTTATTACATGCGCATACTGTGTACTGTAGTACGTATATCTACTTACCGAAGCACTCAAGATTCGTTGCGGTCGCCTAGCACGACCAATAGAGCGACCACTTAAACTCCACTTGACACATAACCGAAAACAGTGGCGTAGCACTGCATCGCGTCTCTTTTACACACACTCTATATCGTATACGTGACGGCTGGGTTTGTTTGCCTTAATTATTTCAAAAATCTTGGCTCAGTACTACTTCACCGCCCATCGAGATAGACAGCGTGCTTCTATTTATATTCGTCACGATAGGTAACGACAGCCGTCGAATAAAGATAACAAAAGAAAAAGATAAACACGACATGAGTGCTAGACGTCGAAGGTTTAAAAATACAAAAACAACAGAACGACGGGCCGGTACGTATACAAAAATATAAATAATGTTGTGTTGATGTCAATTTACGAGATCCCGTGAACAATATTTATCTTTTGTGTCTACCGTATTGGTTGTAGTGACGTCCGCGAGCGATAGATGTCGATTCAGAAAGGATCACTGTAGGTGATGACGCGTTGTTAATCGACGGTAGCCATTCAAATTAACCAATGAGCAGCGAAGAATATTTTGCACAGAGGAACCTTATGTATTGTTTACATTAAGCGAAAGCGTTGGTCAGATGTTTAATCGTATTTTTTCATCTGTCAGCAAAATCACCTCCAAACACTTTCTGTTTCTTAACATTGTAAATATCCATTTCAAAAGCACGTAAGTGTTATTGGTTTTATTGACTACCACAGTCAAGTCAATTTTGGTTCGAGAGAAAGTTCGCGTATTGTAGAAATTAGAATACTTGATATAAATCGTGAATATTAGTATTTAAAATTTAAAACAAAACTTCGTTTATAGAGAGTTAATTGCGCGTTACGTTGTTTTTTTTTAATTTCAGGATATTTCGGGAAATATTTGAACAAGTACAACGGCTCCTACATACCGCCCGGATGGAGAGAATGGGGCGGATTGATTATGAACTCGAAATACTACAATTACTCCATCAATATGAACGGGAAAAAGATAAAACACGGCTTCGACTATAATAAGGTAAGTCGAAAGATTCGCCACAGATATCGCTGTTTTCTTTCCAACGCATCCAGCTTCGTTCCCGTGGATACAATGTATCTATTAAATTTACATACATCAATGCAGGTATGTTCGCTAATTACGAGTAACGCGTACGTCTGTAACGATTAGCCCATACGATTTGTGCATTTATACGTCGCAAACCTGATACGAAGAAGTTTCCGATTTTACGGCAGAAGCGCGACCTACCTACCAATGTCTGTGTGGTGGTCTAGTAGACCGCGTCATCATGCCTCGCTCGTCTTCGTAATGAGATAACGTGCGGTGTGTGCACGGTGAATAGATAAAGTCGTATCGCCCAATTAACGACTTATTTGCGTGGTGCGAAATACGTATACGCGAACACGTAACGCATAACTGTAACCAGATTTCTGGGGCGATAAACCGAATGCGATTCTCTGCGGTTTTCGAAGGTTTTCTTTTTTGTATCTATAGAAAATTCGATCTCGTATCGCAGTAATGTTGAAATAAGTAGGTAAACAACAAGAGTTCTAGCACAGTTTCTCTCTCTGCGCATGCGCGAATTTTAATTCTCAGAAAGTAGACAGACAGCTAGAGACAGGTAGAGACAAGTAGGCAGACAGCTTTTGGACAGCTAGAGACAGGTAGGCAGACAGCTGTCCCTAGCTGTCTGTCTACCTGTCTCCAGCTGTCTGTATAGCTGTCCAGAAGCTGTCTGCCTACTTGTCTCTACCTGTCTGTCTGCTTTCTGAGAATTAAAATTCGCGCATGCGCAGAGAGAGAAACTATGCTAGAACTCTTGTTGTTTACCTACTGAAATACTAAGGGAAAAACTGGTTTGCGAGATTATGTTAGGAATTATGTAATGTTCTTCATTTTCATATCTATCTACCATACGTCAAATGTTTAAATAAATCACGGTTCCAACAAATTGCATCTTGGAAGGGAACAGTTTTGCGGAAATGTCGAATTAGTTTGGCAACTGTGGAAATTTACTATTTTCTCAAAGCACACAAATCATCCTAGAACTCAATATATTTAAACAGCCGCCCTCCGAACAAACCCCAAACCCTAAGCGCAAATAAAATGAAATGATCGATTTGACAGCTGCCAAAATATATTTTTGTTAACATATTTCGACAATTTTGCGCAAACATTCGCCTAATGTCGGTTCACTTGAATTTTTTTAAAGCCGACTAATGTGCGATGACTGCTGCGGTGTACCTTAAGGACTATATATAATTCTCGCAATTAAACAGTGACTTTTGACATCAATAACGTTAAAATCACAACAACACCACTAAACACAACTTCACATTCAGCAAATGCTTAGTAATGTCAAATCTACTGACGTTTCGTCCGCATAGCACTTCTACAATCAGAGCGTTGCCAATTGTCACACGGCCCTTATTTGACATTTGTCGTTTAACGTTGTATTTAGTGTTAATTGTTTTCGTATTATTTTTTTGTGGTGTGGTCTACGCTTATATCATATATATTACATGGATACCGCTATCACCATATCGAGACTATATACGTTACTGTTGCCAACATGTAGAATCTACGATATTTTCGAGGTATTACTTTCTTGCTTATGGATATTACATGTTATCTGACCACACGTAGAACCGGAAACGCAAGTGCAATCTGTGCGATCTATTATGGGACGTATGCGATTTCACATTTTGATTAGACTAATTTCCGTTACTGTCAATGTCAGCTGTTGTCTATAAATGTCTATGAGACAACTATTTATCTCTTCTGTGTTGTGAGGGAATCGTGTTTTATTGTTATTTATGTTTTATATAAACGAATTAAAAGTACACTTTTTGTAAGATTTTAAATACATCGTCAGATGCGATTGTTAAGGCAATTAAGCCAGCGTTTTGAACATGTTTTAAAGTAAACGACAATAAATGTGGACGAATTTGTATGTTTTCTACCAAATGTTATTTTATTGCTTCTATTGCACCACGTGTGTTATCCCATTGGTTGTAACATGAAGAAGTATATTTTGTTTTTTTTTAACTTTATCTTGAACCGAACTCTCTTTGCCCTATCTTCAATAATGACTTAACTCCGAGTACATAAACGGAAACATATGAACAGTAACAAACAGATTAACATAAAAACACAACTGCAAATATTTCTTTTTATTCTGTACATAAAATTTTAAATTGAGCTAACACCACAAATCTTAAGACTACTTAAAAACACCTCACGCCGCACAAATATATACAAACTATACGTATTCCAATAACATCCTATATTTTTATTCTCACAGTAATGCTAAACTTTCTTCTTCTTCTTCATGAAAGGATAAACATCAGAAATTCCTAAATTTGTCATTATTCTTCTGAAAATATGGAAGCAGATTTGAAAATAAAAGTAGCAGATCCTCTTTTAAAACTGATATGGAAACTTTGTTTTTGTAAGCATCTACCAATTGTAGCTTTTTTACTTTTCCTATTCTTTCTAAATTCATCGTTTAAAAAGGTACATGCGGAGCTAAGGTATTTTTGCACCGGATTCTTTAATATCAACTTTAGTGTAACGTCCATTCACTTGAAGGTTTTAATTAACCATAACATGCCTATCTCTACGGCTATTATTTTTATAAATGGGAATTGTTTTCTTGTCTTTAATCACCAGTAAATCACCAACATACTGCACCTGTCTGTTAAAAATTCAAAATTCATTAAAAATATATTATCATCTGGAAATTTGCTTTGGGAATTATTACTACGAGCAGTGATTCAGTTTGGTTATCCACTTAGAAAGGAAAATTGGATTGACTATGCTGTGATCTGTACTGAAATCTAAACCTGTACTGCTATGATTTATCTCTTCAGCTTCTATAATGTGTGAGTGCAAGTCCACACTTTCCATCGAGTAAGTAGAACCTGGTTCTGCATTTTTCAATCTGTCGTTTGACATGTTGGGGTAATCTAAAACATAATTGCCATTAATAACTGATATGAAATTAATAATTAGTGACATCTTATATTTAACAATTTCAACATTAATTTGTCCCGGGAATCCATTATTTCAACTCGTACTACTATAAACGTGTTGCATTAGAGCTAGTATTATCTCTGATGTAGGTATGTCAAATTTAATTCAATTCGCGCGTTTCTCATGCCGTGGCGGCCATTTTTTAATGTCTATGATATGTTGGAAACGCTTGGGAAATATAGCTGCATCCATTATTTTTATTTATTTTTTATTTATATATGTATTTGTAATACAAACCATTACAGATGATGTCATAAAAAGGATTTGGCATGTAGTATATGTACAATAGTCAAGTCAAAGAGAAAGTAAAGATAAAATAGTAAATATAAAAATACACAAAATAAAATAAGTAAGTAAACTAATGTATACAAACAAGCGAACAAAAAATAGACAAACAACTACATAAAACATATTATTGGGCTGACATAAAGCCGTCGTCAAAGAACTCCTCTAACTGATAGCACTCCTTGTTTAATATCCATGTAATATATATGATCTAAGGGTCCATGTTAAAAACTGTTTTTTTTTTTTCTTCAAAACAAACCATTTGCAGCGGATCCTTTGTAAAAATGCCTAACATTAGTTATCCACTTTAGTTGTTTTAAATATATTCGAATAACCGTAACCTATCCGTACCTACACCTGTCAAATCATATGATATATGCTCTGATGTCTTGTCTTTACAAGTAATTACAAGGCACCCGTATTATGATACGTCAGGAATTGAGATGTCCAAACTCGGCTGTTTAGTTGCAAGAACTATAAAAAAAAGCAAACTTCAAAGTCACACCGACACTTTATTGTATTACCACAATTCACAAATCAAGTGTTGCTCTCCGCCCAATTCTATTCCGGCTGTAATTTTACTAATAGATTTCAGAAATTCCTTCAATATTGATGGCAAAGAACCATGCATATTTTCGCGTTTATCATCAGGCGAGATATTGCGTTTTTCGCCCACGACTCGGTCATTATTATTCAGTTGAGTTCCGTACTGTCGTGCAGCAGCAGATTCCGGGTTGACGAGGTCGGATCGGATCGACTTTATACAACACACGATACCGCCGTTGCGTTGTCGGCGTCCGCTTAATATGCGTCAACGGGCGCCCGCTTTTCGCGTTTCAGTCCCGAACGAAATCGGTACACAAAATTAATGAAATATCGGCCGGGCAGAAGGAGCGAGACGGCGCTAATTTTCCATTCATAAGAGGGAATGGTGTGGTGCACGGTACACTTACGTATTATTTATTATGTTCACTTGCGTATGTAGAGAGTGTTGGGTGACAAAATTTCAGATTTTTAATAATGGAAAGTGCAGATAATTTCTTTAACGATTAGTTACGGAATTACGTCATTGTGACAGGTGTCAAAATACATACCGTAAAGTGGGGCTACTTTGTGACATATTTTGAGGTATTTGTGCGGTATCTTAATTTTTTTCTTGCGTTACAGTCTTTCAAATAACCTCATTTGGTGGGTTCACCTTTCGACTATATTTTGTAAAAAATTGATGTCAAAATGTTTTATACAAAATTGTATAGGTGCAAAAAAAGATATCATAAAGTAACCCCAAGAGTCGGGGTTACTTTGTAACACCTACATATTTCTCATGAAATCAAAGGAAAATGGCTTTACGGCATAAAGTAACCTCTGCACTGATTTTAGAGAGAAAAACTTGTAAATCTCTAGGCATGGAATATGCATATTTTCAATGAAAAATACGAAAAAAATAAGAAGTGAACATTTATTTGCAAAAATGGAAATCTTGGGAGCAATTAAAAAAAACGTTGAAATTATCTAACATAAAGTTTTCTAAATATAAAAAAAATGTTAAGCAGTAACGAAAATATCCTCCAATTCAGGAACATCGAATAACGCTCTTTTTCCGTGTCGTTTGGGAATTCCAATTCGCATGATTATTAATAAAAACAAAATTATAAAGTCCTTAAAAGAATGCCACATTAACACTAAAATAATGTCTACTATTGTGCTTCAGTAAAAACTTACATTTGATAAGAAATCCTGTGTAGAACTCTTTCACCCACAGAAAGTTTCCGCATGAACTGTCATTCATTGAATTTGATTGTCAGCTAAGTCAAGCCCAAACCATGTGCGCGTTTAGAGCAGGAACTTAACCCTATGTTTGACAGGTGGCGAACATGTTCTAGTTTTCTGGTTTAACCTTAAAATAGGTCCAGTTCGGCTATAAAACCGATCAAAGAAAACAAAGAGATTTTTACGGGACCTGTCACAATGTAACCCTATATGTCACAAAGTAGCCCCACTTTACGGCACGTCAATACTCGTGTTGTAAGAATTGATAGATATGAAACAATTTATTTGTCACAGATTTATCCTGTAGGCATAAATATATATAACATATCATAATTAAGCTTTCCCCTCTACATATAACCTTCCAATAATTAATGAAGTATACGACACCCAACACAGTAAATATCTCAAACTCGACGTCCACATCCGCAATAACAATAAAACAATAAATGGATTAATGGCAGATGGAAATTGTTTACGATAACGGAGCAGCACACGGAGATCTAAACACAGTCTCTCCGGCACACATCGTTTGCCGCTCCGTTACGTACAGAATACAGAAGGCAGATAAGTGAATTTGATGTGCGTTTGTCGGCGCACTCCTTCGCAAAGCCGCTACTTTTACCCTCGTTAATGCACTCCATGTATTGTATGCCTACGTATTTATTTACTTACGACGCGGTATCAACTTGTCTTTCGGCTGCGTATCTAATACTTTCCAGGGATAATTCGAAATTATATATCGTCTGTGATGGCGGCCGCCTTTAATATAATATCGCATAAATTTTGCGTTTAAAAACTTGATTTCTCTGAAATTACCATTAAAATACAAAATGGATATACTTTTGTCTACTTTTGTAAACATTGTTTACACTTAACGTCTGCAGAATGTACATGAAGCCGTAGCCAAAAGTATTGAGTACCCTACAAAATGCCAATATCTTTTTATTGTGATTAAGTAGATTAGATAAAAGTGTGTGCGAAAATACTGGGCGTGTAATTAATTAAAAATAAGTAATATTCTGTTGAGATTCTGTGAAGATATTTGTTTCGGAATAGAAAAAACTTCTCTCCCTCTTACTGAAGATCTTTGTTTTTTTTTTCGAAAACGTCGTGTGCTCCCCTATTTTGTCAACTAACTTTATCGCTTAGGGGAGACCGGGGACAAAAGTAACACTTTTTACTTCTAGGATATTTTTACCCGACTTAATAGAGATGAGATAAA
>JARFOC010001326.1:0-27254 GCA_031763485.1 Osmoderma eremita
TTAATACTGTCAGAAATAAATCGGCATAAATATTTTGACGTTTCTTTTAAATTCTAAAATACGTTTCCTAGGAAACACCCACCATTCCATAAATACGAGGGTTATTCTAAAGGTAAAGTGTGTCTATGTTTTACTGCGGATATGTCCGTAAAAACAAAGAGAATCGTAAAACTGTTCATAAAGGCGTAAACATAATAAAAATATCTTACAAATGAGGTTGTATATGAACATACTTTCCATTTAAAATTTTAAAGATAACAACGCCATCTATCTTACGTTTTGCGGCAAGTCCATCTCGCTATAACCAAAATATCATAATTTGCCTCTAATTTCACCTCGCCTTTGCTTAGTTTCTCTATCACATTCCTTTTAAAAGTTACAAGGAGGGGGACATAATTTACGTCCGCACTGTATATAAAGTCTATAGCGTGGTTTGGCCTGTTTACGATTTGATATGCCCCTGTAGAAAAGGGAGTGGTTTGCGGGGTAACGAATGAATATATAGAAATATAAATGTATAATAATTAATATATGTATTGCTCGAGTACTGTATATTTTGGTGCATACTGTGTATATGTACTTACTACATATATGATCTCACCGAAGACGGAATCTTAAAAGAATGTTTTAATAAAAGTGTCACAGAATTAAGTCTTGGGTAATTAAAAAAAAACGCATACTTACCTCGCTATTTTAGGCCGAGTGTTCTGTATATTATTCCATTTTTCAATTCCACAATAGAAAGATAATATGACTTTACGTTAACTATGTCCCATCTCTGATAGTAACGTTGTCATTTTGTTATTTAAAAGTATTCTGTGCACACCCCAACTAATTGTAAAATAGACCTTCGATGGTCAGTAATTGAACGGATTGCGTTGTAAGATCAAAAACAAAATTAACTAGATTCAAAATAACTTGTGATTTCTGTTTCCCCAAGAATTGAGTTTCTCTTTCGTCTATTGCTCCAAATTTTTACCAGAATGATCTGTGTGCTACACTCCACAATGTAGTTTTACACTAATAAGATATGTTGCCATGATCTGGTTCATTGCTTCGTATTTTCATCCATGATTTAATATTAAGGCTTTTTTTTGATGGTTTATTATGACATCTGAGGAAGGAAATAGTATTTCCGAAACGTGTGACTTATGCTTAAAGAATTTCTTAATAATTGAATAAATAATATAAGGAACGAATTCTGTTTAAATTTTTGGTTATCCAAAAATGAACTGTGAATTTTCACAAATATCTAGGTGGTGTTGCCTAGCATATTTCACAAACAGGTCACCGCATGTAAACAGACAGTTTTAGGTTAATTAAAGAAGTCAATAGTCATGAGAGTATAGGTACATACATATATATTCATAAGATTAAGATTTAGAAATAAGAAATTCCAAGTTGATGCGAATGAGTGACAAAATAGGACATTTGGACTTGCTAAAAATAAGCACTAGCAGCAGTAGACAAAACGAAAGAAAATCATTTTCAGTAAGGTATCTACAAAAAATGTTTACAGCTAGTTGTCATAGAAACACCCTGGTGTTTATTTCTGTGACTTGGTCAAGCTTACTTGCCAAATTAGGTTATAATTGCAGGTATAGTAAGGTAGTCACACTCATCGTAGGACATTCCAAGAAAATCCATAATTTATACAGCAATCCATTCTATTATAATAAATAATAAAATGAATTATTGATTTTATGCTGCTTGCTACTGAAATGTACATACACGTATATGGAATTAAATTTAAAAAAAGATAAAAATAAATAACTGTAAACACATTTTTGTCCGGTCAAAGGTTGAAAATACATCAATTCAATGTATACATTTTCGCCAGAACTTGCCACTTCTAGATACAGACACAATAAATAAAATATAATAAATAGGCATGGGAATTATTATTATCTTTAAGGTTAAACCCCCGAAAGATAATACATATAAAATCATTCTGACGATAAATCTTATATATGATTTATCGTACGGGATAACAACAACATTGACCGCGAATAGACATGGATAAGTTATTTTTACACAGAAGTGATTCCGTTCCCGGACGGCGCGAACTTTATAGTAATACAACACGCAATGTCATTGTCATTACGATAGCGGAGGCAATGTGTTTATTTTACGAGTTTGCTATTTTCAAAACGGGAATTGAGCAGCGATTGTGGAAATCGTGTTTACCCTGCATATGAACAAAAGCAGTTTTTGGGTATATTGTTTTCAAATAAACAAAAAGAAGCAGCCATACAAATTTAGAGGAGTTTTGGTCATGCGATTTGCAAATATAAATCGTAGTAACATAACAGTATGTTGAACTTTATAGCGGTTACTGTATATACAGGCTGGACCACTTAAAGTGAAAAGCAAATATCACAGAAAAATGTGAATATTTAAAATTTGGAGCAGGCAAAGTAGTTATGGGGGATGCTTTTTCATTGCAACGTTAAAATTGTATTTTCGGTCATTACGTCTCACGAAAACCAACTTATATTTAAATACTACAGTAATAATAACAAACGATGGTAAAGAATATTTATATCGATAGAAATCACAAAATCGATAGGTTGACAATCGGCGACCATTGGCGACAGAGTTACACCTACAATTGTCAGTAACATATTCGAATCACGGATTAGTTTCAATTATTACATAAGTTTGTTTCAGCGGTCGTTGTCGAAGTTTTAGTTCAATAATACGCAAAATTATTAGATATATTACCTTAACTTCTGCAACTGTATCTATGTTTCAAAATTCCGATTTACGCAAATACCTGTTCGGTAAATAACATCCGCGCGCTTTACATTTTTGAATATTGCAGGGATATTGCCAATTTTATTTATTAATAGATATTGTATTTTATGCCATGATATTTCAAAAATACGCAAATTTTAATAACCGTAAAATGAAATATATATTCTATTTAAAAAGTGTAAGTTGCTGTCCCTGTGACGTAATAACAAATATCTCGATCAATAACAAATTACTCAGCTTCCTTGCTATAATAATAATGCTTTCTCATCTGCTCATAACAAATTTGCCTGCTGAGAATTTTAAATATTTGCTTTGTTTCTGTGATAATTGTGTGTACGAGGGATGCCTTTTATATTTCGGGAATAGGCATTCCAGGTGCTGCTACCTGACAACTGACGCCTATATCGTAAATTTCGACCTCTTTGACAGTATACTTACTCAGAACATTTTGACATACAAGCGATATTTCTGTTACTTACAGTAGCTTAAAAAAATCATCTTGGCCAAAAAATGGAATTTTCGTGTGATTATTTCTTACAATTTTCGACGTGGATTATTTCAACAACAGTCCATCGATGAACTTAATTGGAGATGAAGCACCATCAAAAACTAGTGTATACCGGTGGTACGCCGAATTCAATCGTGGCCGTGCTTCACTCACTGACGAATTTCGTGAAGGCCGTCCAAAATCAGTTGTTGTTCCGAAAAGCATTGATGCTGTGCGTGAACTGATATTGCACGATCGGCATGTGACGTATCGTGAGATTGAGGTGTCCTTGGGTATTAGTGGGACCAGCATACATTCAATATTGCATCAACATTTGGCGGTCAAAAAAATTTGTTCGCGTTGGATAATTTGACAGTCGGTCAAAATAAGGCTCGTGTGGATTGATCGAACGAAATGCTCCAAAAATACGATCACATGTTTAACAGGTGATGAATCCTGGATCTATGCCTATGAACCCAACAACAGCAGGCAACACGAGCCAAATCCAAAAAAGTTGTTGGTGCACGAAGCACCTCGAAGCAAAAGGTCGCCTATTTTTTCGGAGAAACCGGACATGTGGCAACTGTACCATTGGTGCAAAGTCGGACGGTCAATTCTGAATGGTACACAATCATTTGTTTGCCAGAAGTATTCGGAAAAATAAGGGAAACCAACCGCCGAAGACGGATCATTCTCCACCAGGACCATGCGAGCTCTTACACATCAGCTCAAACAAAAGAGTTTTTGGCAACTGAAAAAGTTGAATTGATGGGTCATCCAGCGTACAGCCCTGATTTGGCACCCAGTAACTTCTTTTTGTTTCCGTACATCAATCAAAAGTTACGTGTCGTTTTTCGACAGCTGAAGAAGCGGTTGATGCGCTCAAAATGCATATTTTGGAGTACCTCAATCTGAGTGGAAAAAGTGCTTCGAAGCGTGGTTTAAGCACATGCAAAAGTGTATTGATCTTCATGAAGAATATTTTGCAAAACAATAAAGCCATGTATTATGATTAATTTTAGTTTCTGTTCTCTACTCCCGAAATATAAAAGGCATCCCTCGTACAATATTACCACCGTATACACTGACTCCGTATCCGCGGTTTCACTTACCCGTGGTTTCACTTATTCGCGGTTTGATAGCAGGGGAAACTATCAAACGCCCCTTCGGGTACCAGTTAAACATGTTGGAACAACTGTCGAGCGCGTTTGCGTACTTGAATAAATGCCGTTGTTAATTTGGTAGTTTTTTTAGAATTAACGGAGTGGCTAGTGTTTGCCTGTTATCACATTTAATAAATACGTTTAAATGCAAGTAAATTGTAAATTGTCTTAAAGTGGCTTCTAAACCTAAGAAAACCTGAAGTGCTCAGTATTAGTAAAAAATGAAAAATTATGCACAAAACTATCATATATAATGCCAACCGTTCACATCGTTTTTTTCGCATCCAAGCAAAGAATCGACTGCCAAAGACTCGAAAGATGATTAGCCCCAGATTGACCAACCGTTTTGTTTTTGCTTGATCGCGCCTAATACGTATTAAGATATTAACTTCTTGTTATTATCAATTCTATTTTCATTTATAGTACATCTTCTTGTTGTGTATGCACTATAATTATTATTTAACTACTAACCGCAGATTCAGGTATCCGCCGAAGATGGCGAAACAAAACCCACTATTGCCCTATTGCATCACTTTAAGTGGTCCAGCCTGTGGGCAGATTATATTTTTTCAATTATTATCGTAAACATTGACGACACTATCAAATTTGAGAGCAAGGGCACATCAATAATAAGAAATGTTCTATTCATAAAATTTTAATTCCGGTAAAACTATACAATTCTGTATAACGTAAATCATAAAATCGTACATTTTGATATAATTTTTGTTTGTTTATAAATTAATTGTAAAAAGTAAATCACTCAATTAAGTAGCAAATAAAAGCTACTTCATTGATTCGGGATTCTTAGTATGTACTGGTATGTTGTAGGTATCTAAATAGATATGTGGTTTGTAGTTCTATTTCTCGGCACTAGATGTCCATACAACGCCAGCGATTTGATGAATCAATAATTTCAGCTAAGGAGGTATTCGTGCAAGATAAGTAGAAATGCTTAAGGTGAGCGTTACACAAAGCCCTTTACAATAATTTCCTGTATGTATACCATAATTGTAGTTTAAATCCATGTTTGTCTTCTTCGTCTGTCTCTTTGCGTTGGAAGAAGTGCGAGGGCGGATTTTTCGGAGAAGTTTCTCAGACCAATCAGTACGAGGATATTTAACTGAGGTATTTAATTAAACATATTCACTTTTCTGTTACCAAAAAACAGATATTAATCCAGTGATTGTAATATAATACATATACGTACATATGTATATGACTGCACAAAGAGATTAAACTGACTGTGAATTAGTGAAGAACTATTGTTAACAAGCTTTCAACATTAAAAATTACTTATATACTGTGCACCTGTTGATATTATTTTTCATTATAGGATAAGTGCGTACTTATTTTTTACTACAAAATCCCTACTACGGCACCGTGTTAATATTTGTTACACGAATTCCTCTCATTGTCAGTGTAAGATGAATATAAATTAATCAGCAGATCCAAGAATGCGTTAAATTTATGTATTCCCAGAGGACTAGCTAGTAACAGTAGAACGAAATCAAATAAAAATATTGTTAAGCACTTTAGTGAATAAACAATACGATATGCGATGACGCATTAGTGTGGCAAAGCTCGATATATCCATCATATAAGATATCAAAAAAAGTTATTTAGGAAAAGCATACACAGTCTTAAACTTAACATTCTAAAATTATTTCCATACATATCGAGTGTTTCATATCACCAGGGTGAACCAAACATACCTTTTCTTAAATGGAACGCCTGTATATTATTTTGAATTTAGGTTAAGCTCATTGCTCACGCCCCCTATGTACAATTTCATTGAATTATACAGCGTGTTTCAGAAGTTATGGTCCATTTTATATGCAAGTCACTCTAGGTTCAAGGTCTTGTATATTGCAAACAACACAGTCTGAAATTTCTCTTTTACAAACATAGTTTTTTGGACATTGGTCCACTTTTATAGCATAGTGACGTTTTTTTTCAAAACTGAATACAGGGCGAGTAAAAACTCAAATACATTCATTTCTCAATTATTTTAAATGAATCACCCCCTGTATTTTATATCATAAAAATAAAGAATAGTTTAGTTACTTTCATTTTTATTAAGCACTCTGTATATCTAAAGTCATTAATTTATACGATATTTTAAGATCTTTTTTATGAAAGTGAGATTTCTTGGAATTATTTTAACATAACGAGTTAATCGTGGAAAAATGACAGTAAGACAGTCTTAAATCTTCATTACTGGCTAGGAGATTATGTAATTGGACAACATTTTTTTGAAGGACGAGTGAATGGTCAAATTTATTTAGACTTTTTAGAAAATCATTTACCGTTGTTATTGGAAAATGTTTTCCTAAACGTTCGTCAAAGGATGTGGTACCTGTACGATGGAGCTTCGTTACTTCGCACTATCTCCTTGAAAGATGGACAAGGAGAGAGGAACCAATTGAGTGACTAGCTCGATCACCGGAGTTCACTAAAATTGACTCCTTCATGTGGTCTATGTAAGAAAAAACTGCCACCGCCAACTACAGGAGGTGATATGAAAAACAGAATAAGAGAAGCATTCTCGAGTATTAATTAAGAAATGTTAAGAAATGCGAGACAGTCGCTTGAAGAACGGTTGCAATGTTGTATTGGTGGATATTTTGAACATTTTATTATAGAACTACATTGTGAACAGTTGGGTTAATTAATTA
This sequence comes from Osmoderma eremita, assembly GCA_031763485.1. Classification (NCBI taxonomy): domain Eukaryota; kingdom Metazoa; phylum Arthropoda; class Insecta; order Coleoptera; family Scarabaeidae; genus Osmoderma; species Osmoderma eremita. The sequence goes on from JARFOC010001326.1 coordinate 7,083, forward strand.
AAAGTTCATGAGTACTGTAAGTTATAAATGTTTGTATTTTGTGGTTGTATTAGACATTAACTGTCATTTTTCAACGACTAACTTGTTACATTAAAATAATCTAAAAAATTTTACTTTTTAAAAATAAGAGGTAGAGAAAAAGTTTTAAGACAAAGATCGTTTGTTTGATTGAGTTTTTTCAAGCAGACATGGAAAATAAGTTCAATACCTCAATATTTTTGCATATTTTTTTTTCAACAGGTAAACATACTTGGGATTAATACTAGATAATATGATATGATCCCGTAATAAATTTATTTATTTTTCTTCTATTTTGTAAGTTCTTTTAAAATTCTAAACTCAGTGTCTGTGTTGTAATGTCCATAGCTGGATATCCAAGTCATGAATAGTGGCACCTGAATCAATACTATTTACAAATTCATTAAATACGCATTGGGAAATTTTTTGCAACTTTTCTCGTCGCGTATCACCTCTCCTTATTGCTTCTTCCCGTCTGGAAAGGAAAATAGAAAAATGTAATAATACTATAGAATAATACAAGTAAGGAAAAATCATTACTATGTCGCAATTTTACTTCACCATATACCTGTACAATTGCTGCATAGATGAAACCTTGAGAAACTTTTGCTGGACGTTATTCAAAGCAAGTCGTCTTTTGTTCCCACTTTTCCAATACATAACAGCGTTGGTTTTGTATTCTAAAGTTACAATACCTCCTTTTTCTGGTATACTCTCCTTCAGCTTCTATTACTTCTAATGCTTCTTCCCTTGTGGGCGTATATACCTCACCTACAAATTCTACGGAATGTGGTCTGTCTGCCTGCAACAATTCTAGGGTTGAATCAGTTTCCAGTGAAAACGATGTTCCTCTTTGAGCATCAAGAAGGATATCCTTTATTATGTCGTGCAATTCGATTTCGTTGGTATTCGCAGGTGTCCCATTATTACATCACATTCATAATATTTATGACGACCATTTTTAACACTACAGAACTGCTACACAACCAGTTAATATAATTAAGTGGCTGGATCGCGAATAGAATTATCCCAAACAAAAAAAAATATATGTAAAAATGTTGATGTATTGAATTTTTTTTGTCTGCGTAATAAAACTCATTCAAACAAACAATTTTTGTCTTAAAACTGTTTCTATACCTCTCACATTCCATTTTCAAAAATTTCGCTCAGAGTGTTTTTCCGCAGAAAAAATGGCGTACTAAATACAAAGTTTCATAATTTTTTTAATTTCCGGGTTCGGGATTGTCCCTTGTAAGTCTTTTCAGCTTAAATAGTTTTTACTTACACAATTAGCATGCATTTTAAGCTTACATTTGTGTCTATTAATATGTCCCTACCTTATGCTCCTAGAGAACTTGTTGGTGGAACGAAGTATGCAAAGAGGAGTTCCAAAATCTCTTCAGGTGTCGCTGCCCGGCCTGGTCGTTCTGCAGGGCGCCCGGTAGATATTACAACGCATTCTGTTCGATGACGGCCACGGGATACATTTGGAAGCAACCGGGTTTAGGGGATTCTTAGTAAATACAGGAAGGCAATATTGTTCACTAACAAAATATTGTACCTCTTCTTCTTCCCAAAACGACCCCCTTCGATTTTGCTACGCAATTCTTTATCATTATATACACGTAAATTATATTGAAACTGCCTCGTTCTATCTATTGTGATATTGTAAGGTAGCTGAACTGCTGAAGTAGGATTCTATGTATTTTATTGAAACAGACCAAAATTATGGATCAATAAAAGCGTATTGTTAAAGCAAAGACATTTCCTTTTACCCTTTAGTTATGATTTTATTGTTTTATTTGTGCTTCTAAAAAGACGCAATACGGTCATCCAAACTACCAAAACTCTGAGAGTTCGAGAACCCTAGAATTCTCATACTATGATATCACTGGTCAACAAGATTTCTGATTTATTTTATCCCACGAGGTAAAGTGGGTGAACTTGGTAGTATTTTTTACACTTATTTTATATCTGTTTTCAGAACTTTTCTATCAGGGTTTCAGAGTGACAAAGCAATGGAATTTTGTGAAAGTATATATTATAGTGCCGTAGTGGTCTAGTGGGTTGGTTGCTAGAGTACTAACTTGAAGGGCCCGGGTTCGATTCCCGGCCGGCGCCAATAACATCTATGGCGTTTAAACGGGCACGGCGCGACTCAGGCTGTAAAAATGATTACCTGGAAGTCAAATTCTGGGGTAATAATAGGCGGTCGGCTCGTAATGCTTGCCACGTTATAGCCCTAGTGTACCGAAAAGGCTAATAACCATGGCAGACACCCCTGCCTTCCCAAAAGAGCCAGGAGGCTTGTTAAAAGGGGACTATTATTATATATTATTGTATATAAATCATGAAAAAATGACGTACAAAGTGATCTATTTATTTGGAAAATGTGCTGACACTCGGCTGGACTTTGCATCAGAAGTATCTCTCTTCAGCTTCCAGCAATAGTCTGTCAACATAGCAGGGCTCCATTTGCATTGGTATCTCTTCTCCATGAGTAGAATGTCCTGGTGAAATATTTCGCCCTGCTCGTCACTGACTGCTCCTAGGTTTTTTGAGAAAAAGTCCAAGTGGGAGTCAAGAAAGTGTATTTTGAGACTCATGTTACAACCCATAGATCTATATGAGGCCAGTAGATTATTAACAATCTGTACGTAGCGGTTTTACGATTTCCCAAGAAGCCGTCGCAAATTTCCTTAAAAGACAAGCTGCTTTTTCAATTTCATTTAGCGCCTCAACAAATTTTTCATCTCGAAGTAGCTGCCTAATCTGGGGTCACACAAAAATACCTCCCTTTACCTTAGCATCACTGATCTTAGGGAACTTACTCCTCACATATGCAAACCCACTGTTAGTTTTATCCACACCTTTGACAAAGTTTTTCATCAGCCCAAGCTTAATGTGCAAAGGGGGCAAATAAATTTTTTGAGGATCAACAAGTGGACATTCTTATTTCCTGGAGTGACATTCTTATTTCCTGGAGTCAGTGAAGTTCGTTTTGGTCACTCTTTCTTTTTATTATAATTTTTTCTAACCCGACTGTACCATTCACAGAGGAAACAACAATACTTTGTGTAACCGAGTTGCATGCCGAGCAAAAGCAAAAGACATATGTCGTAACACAGCAAATATGGGGAGCCCAGCTTTTGTCTTCATCACCTACTTTACACTTGAAATACTGCTCATAGCATTTTTTAAGGAGAGGTGTGAAAGGCCGTTTTTGATATTTAAATGTTAATTCGACTCAAAAGAGTTCGGGTGGTGTACACATTTGCTTGGCAATTTTACAGGTGATTAAATGTTCACGGTTCCATTACAATAGCTTGAACACAACACTCTTTAAAACGTTAACAACGTCAGCGCATATGTTCATTCACCGAGCTCTAGCCGACAACTGAAATAGCAAGAGATGCTATCACGGAATGAGAAATGCCGGTCACACGTCAAGACATATTCAAACATTAACGGATCAGTTCCGAGCTCTAACCGACAACTGAAATAACGTCAAGACATGTTCTCTTATACTACATATCTATGCATGAATCTTTCAGGTGGATAAGCGAATATCCTGGAACATAAAAACTAAGGGTGATGGGGAAATTTTGAACACATAATTGATTCCAGCATGTAAAAGTATATAGGAATCGGGCATTCTTGTGCTTGGGACAAAAAACTAGTTAACCAGTGTAATTAAAAGCAACTTGTATAGATTTCCGATTTAAAACACGTATGTATATAACAATTTGCAGGAAATAAGAGCTTGTAAAATGAATATGATCATTACAGAAACAATACATATTAGAATCTATAGCTTATCTTATGGATGCGCGTAGATTTCTTAGCTATCCGCATATCAATTGCTTTCTATCAAATGTATCTATCTGTGACTATTCATGATTATTAGAAGCAGGTACTTATTCCATAAAGAAAACACAAAGCTGCTCGAATGATACAGATGCATGCAAAGAAATAATTTTAAATATACCATTCTATGAAGCCACGGTTCAAGAAACAAAAAAAACAACAATTGTATTTAGAAAGTAGCGGTTTCATTTTTCTTAAGACTTTCAACGTCGTAAGGATTATCTAAGAATTTTTAATTGCACTTTTGTTATGATTTCCTCTAGTTTTTGTTTCTTTCTTATGTTTCCTTTTTGCAATTGTTTTAGCCTCCCCATTAGTTTAATAGAATTTTATTAATCTTTTAATGTTGTCGTCACATGCTTACTTTGTGTGCATATGCTTGCTTCTCTCTTGTTAGAATTACTCAATTACCTTAAAAGCAGTCTCCAATCTTCTGGAATATTTGCTTCACTATAATTACGAAATGCAATTGTTGAAGAAAATGAATGTTATAATAAAACCAACTATTAATTTTGACTTTCATGTTTTATTCAACAAGGCATTAACAAATAGCGTGACTCATACACTGACGTGTGCAAAATATCAGGTAACCAAATAAGTTCGTGCGGTTTTTCTATAGTGTAGAGTGCCATGAATATTTGTTGCTGTGATAACCGATAGCACTTGTTTGTTAGCATTTACTTTAGTGTGAACCAGAAGAAGGATTCATTCTAAAGTAGAACCTGCGACGAAAAGTAGATACTGTACTCAAATTCAAAGCATTCGTATCATTGGTTATCGCCTACTGATTCGGTACCACACGCACCTAAAGCTTCCTTGTACACAAACAAGATTTTATTGTGTTTGGTGGACATTTCTGACCTTAGCTGGGAGCGTTACCACACCCCCCATATCCTCCTGACATTTCGCTAAGTGATTACTACTTTATTTGTCTCTGAACAACTGTATGAAGCATAGACAGTTCAAAAATCGAGTTGATGTAATTAACGCAGTCCGTCAATTTTTTTATTCAAACTCCTATGAGTTCTACAATACCTTATTGCAAATCATCCCAATCGTTGGCAGAAGTGCAAGATATGCGCCACCTATGGGACAGAGATGAACACTCCAGCCAAATGGACGGTCACAATAGAGGTCAGTAATGCAGTCACTGATCTAGCTCAGACTTTCGGACAGTTCATGGATGGACAGTATGTAGTGACTCCAACAACGGCTTAACCATGACCTAACATGAGAAACATATAAAACTGGCAATGCGATTTGCAATAAGGTCTGCGGCACATCAGCGAAAAGCAGCGAGTTAGCACTTGGACGCTGCGTTGATGTCTGATAGGCAGAAACTCTAGTCTGTCTTAATACTTGTAGCTCTTTTATTGTTTTTGCTTGGTATAATGAAAGTTTTAAGAATACCAATGAACTCGCAACTAAAATATTGAATCGTATGTACATGGTTATATGTATATCAGAACTATTCGCTTATTTAATCAATGACTGTTTTTGCAATGGTTACTTTCCTGGTCTTCCAGACAGCTTGCAATAATCTGGTCTCTACAAATCTGGTGACGAAACAGAAGTAAAAATCTACCGCCCTGCATTAGTTTCGCCCCGTGTATCAAAACATTTTTGAGACTGTAAACGATAAAGTTGTAAATTATTTCGTACTAAATAAGTTCTTTGATGGATCACGGCACGGATCTAGAAAGCAAATGAATATATACAACCTTCAGAATGGTTTTCAGTATACTTATGATCAGATAAATAATAATAACTCTTTAGCTTCTATTATCTGTGATTTGTCAAAGACAATAAACACACTGTTTGGATTACTCCTCCCGCACAAAATATTAATTAATTCGGGACGACACGTGTTTCGAAAATACGTGGAGTCCCATTATCAAGTCGAATACCGAATGATCATTGTGTCGTCCCGAAGTAATTAATACTTTGTGCGGGAGGAGTAATTCGAACAGTGTGTTTATTGTGCTGCCCCACAGTCCTTGCTATCTTTACTTGTCAAAGACATTTCATTTATTGTTAGTGGAGAAATTGGAGCTGTAGTTTGAATGGTTTTCGAAGTATCGAACTGTTGCTACGTCGTCAGTCGTATTTAATAGACATCAAGAAGTTGGTGGAACGTTCTATCATACCCAGAAGCTATGAAAACTGAAATACCGCATCTGGGGATCTGTCGTTGAGCATAAATTACAAACTAGAAACTAACATTATATATATATATATATAAACACGTATCCGTAATTAATAAATTTATTGTGAGGTGAGGTGTAATGCGATACCGTGTGTTTATTATATGTACTGCCTCCCGGTCCTTGCGATCTTTACTATATTGTTATTTCATCTATCTTGAATGCTAAGTGTTTACAATTAACATTTTACCACACAGGTGCCCAATGAATGTATATTTGGTTGTATAATTATACAAGTATACAAGTAGGTGGTCAGATGGTCGATCGTCATTCTGGCTCTCTCTGCATTTGATGTTAAATAACTTGCTATGCGTTTCTAAATATGACAATTATTTTCCGACAGAGGTATTATAATAATCTCATGTTGTATTTAAGATATAAGCCAGAAATTATATTAAGATATATACTGCCACTGATTGTCGACCTTCACCCGTCCCCAGCGGTACTCTTTTATTCCTTCTTAAGCGCGTTCCTTTAAATCGAATCACTTCGAAACGCAGTGCCAATGTATCTAAACAAACATACGTGCGAATGTATGTATTTACGCTATAACGGGGATATTTCGTTAAATCCCTCAATTCGTCGATTTTTAACGGTATTCGTTTATATATACACGGCACCTCAAGTGTAGTGTACCTGCGCACAGCCGGCCATCTGCTCAGCGGTTCTTCATCGATTTGATAGCAGTTAGACAATGGCGGCGAACGGCGTCGCTCGTTTGGTGGTCATCCTGCTGCTGGCCCTGCATCGTGTGGATCGCTCGCATTGCATACCGAGGATCAGCCAGCGCGAGATCTATGACGAAGTAAGACAACTACTAGCTTTATCATCCAACGGCATACAGAAGGTTCGTTTTAGTCAGTACGATAAGCGAAGACAATAATTATTTATTTGTCTGGTTTATTGAGGGGAAAGTGAAATTGTGATTTCATATTTGACACTGAATCTTATTCGGTTGTATGATCCTATAACAGGAGAGAGCAATATTACATTGGTTTGTTGTGGACTTAATACGCAACCACTTATACACAAATGCACACATACTAGTTAGTTTGGTTGTATAACGATAATGGCGCTATTTTGAATGATATTAACGGTAACTTATTTATTCACTTATAGATCCCACATTATTAATTATTAACTTGTTTAGTAGTAAAATTTAAACAAAATTATACGAATTTTGAGGTAATGTTATGTGTATAATACAGAGTCGTAATTTTATCAATATGGTGTTTATAATTAATGTCCCAACAACGGGGTTTCGTTTTAATATCACAGTACCCTTGGGGATTCCTAGTAATTGCTTTGGGTGTACTAAACACGTGACTGGGATTGGGGTTGCTGTGCTGTGTATTTTGCGAAGCTTCCTAATGGTAATATGTAATCTAAAATGGTATTATAATATCCGATACAGAAATGTAGCTGGCCCCTTTTTGCATCACTGCTTTCAATTGATATTTTAGATGATTTGTTCACATTAAACAGTGAAGTGAAACTTCAACAACCATTGGTTTCCTCTAATGATCGCTGCGCTAATTGAACACTTCCAATGTAATAGAGGCAAGCCTTTATTACATTCTTTCCTCCTACATAAGTCTCATATTGAAAACACCTTCAACATTTCTTCATTTTTCAAATTTGTCATGTAAATACACTCAAGATCTTTCAATCTATCTTGAAATATTTTTAATATATAATCTGTTTGTAGGAGCACCAGGATGATAATTTTTGAATACTGGTAAAACACTTGCGGGTATTGTTATTTTATCTTGAATATCTTCAAGGGTTTCTTCCATATTTCCTTCGTCCCATTTTCTTTCCATATCGTATTTTCCCTTTCTCACCTAGATGGTTGATGCTGAATGCTATATTAGCTTTTTCCATTTCCTCATGGTATTGATCCTGTCTCAATTTTTTCCATTTTTGTTCTGAATTTGTTTATTATCTAATCTTATTTTTTCTCAATTCTTTTGTCAAATTTTCTATTTTCGCGTCAGTTCTTTGGATATTTGCCAGCATTCTTCCATAGCTTCTTCCATTGCACGATTCATGCCACTTAATGAAACGTTCATATCTGGGTGCCACTGTGGTGATAGTGATTCCATTTTTCTTGCTGGGCTGGCTCTATTAACATTTTACCGTTTGGTAAAAACATATATACTGCTACAATAAGCTGACTAAGCTAATAATTCCCACAAATTAGAAATTAGTTTAATTCAATAAGCTCTGATAATGGTTTATTACATTAAAATAAGATGAGGATTCTTCCTTAATTAGCTCTTCAGCTTCTCAAGTCGTGCAGTTCTAGAGTAAAGTAAAACTATGTACCAAATAATTGGAACCCCGTTTAAAGAGGTGGTACAATAGACAAAATTATGCCTGTTTTATATCTACTATTATTATTAATGAATGAATAAAAATAATCGAATACGGAGTGAAACTGTATGTATTGCATATGAATGCAATATAGAGAGCGTGCGGACTTAGGTTTGAAAACGGGATCGTTCTGTCTTCGGGCTCCAAAGCACTAAATCGTCTCTTCAAGCAAGTTACACTGGGAGTTGGGGTTTGATGCAGCCTTCCACCCTGGATTGTTTCTTTGTAGAAGTACCAGTAAAGATTTAATTTACTGAAACTATATATTATTAAGACTAAAATTAGTAGCAAGGGATTTACTATTAAATTCACGTTTTGAATAGGTTTTGAACCTTACACCAAAAAGATAGACAGGCATAGAATTAAATAAATAAAATAAAAAGGTTTTGAGTAATTAATACAATTATGGAATAGAAGTTTAAGGTGATGAAAATAAAATCATAGCAAAATTTACCGTGAAAACTTCAGTTATTTTGTTTTACCGTTTTGCTATTAGCGTTATCACTGGTGAATGCTGAGAGGGGCATGTGTAGCATTATTTTTGTATATGTATAGTATGTTATATCGGGATGTATTTTTCCTCTCGTGCATGCTTCAACATGGAATGAGTTGATGTTACAATCACAACGTGCAGATTAAAGATATTTGATAGACTTTGAAGAACTTTAAAGAACAAAATAAAGTAGAAATTCTCATTTATCGATTCCTAACAAAAAGTGAAAAGATTTTAACTCTTTTGCGTTAAGTTTTTTTTACATTCTCCTCCATTTTCTGATTAAATTCAAATAACAGACTATTTTTATAAAAAATATTTTATTTTTATCATCTTCTGTATGCTATACAAAATTATGTTGAAATCTGTAATTGCTGCATTTGGATTTACCTATTGGTTTATGTGTTTTGCTTCATCGGAATCTATTTAGCTCTCTATTTATGCTTATTTGCTTTCAACCTCTTTTTAAAATGGGTTAATGCGAATGTTTATAAAACAGTTTAAAGGCGCAATACAGGGTCCTCCAAAAATAATTTATCATAAAAACTATTTAATGATAAATATTACAAGCTATACAAAAATATTTGAAGTGCATGGAAGGGACTTTTATTTATGAAATATTGCCTACGTGCATCATTTTCAACATCACCTAAACGCGGTACACCTTTAAACTATTTTCTAATGTTTCTTTTCAGCTCCTCAAAGTTTCGTAGCTTGAAGCATAAAATTTAGTCTTGCGAAAAGTTCATCAGAAAACAAAATTTCCAAGCATTCGTCGTATATTGGTTTCTGATAAATTTATTGAAATCGCGTACTTGCCAACACATTCTTGAGGGTCATGATAACTGCCTGACAGATCTCTTTTTGTTTTGACGATTACGGACACATTCCCCTTCCACACCCTTCCAGTAGATTTGATAATTGAAAACTGATGATGAGCCAAACATTTTTCAACAGAAAATCTCCGTTGTAGAACTTTCCAAATTACAATTTTTACTGTCAATATGGATGTTTTTTTTTAATAACTGCAAAATCTACCCTTTAAAGCAATACAAATTTAAAAGCAATAGTTTTAGAGTTTAAGTTGTAAATCAGAAATTAATTATAGGATCCTTTTTGGCCGACCTTACACAGCAATAAGTGTCCATCACGTGCGTGCCTCCTTAAATATACATTATTTCTTGCTTTATGTTACAGATTTGGGCAAAAAAATTATTTTAAATTGTTGTTCAATTTTTGGCTGTAGCAAAAGCCATTCAGTTTACGTTCTTACAATCAAAGTTACACATTCTTCGCCCAAGGATTCATCAGGACCTAAATTCCTTTTAACAGCACACTATTGAACTATCGAATGACAGGATACCCACAAAGTAGCAAAACAAAGAGAAAACTTTCGCACAATCCTACAAGAAAGCACATGTAACGTTAAGAAAGAGAAATAGTAAAACCAAAATTGGTTAAATCGAAATGTTGGCCGGTATTAAGAATTATGAATTTCTGTAAATATTTTAGTGTTGCCAGAGGCAAGTAAGGTAGTATAGATACTTGAACGGATTTTTTGCGACCAATGCAATATTCCTAAATAATGTTTCCCTTTGATAATTGAAGACACTGGATGATTATATGCTCTAAAGTACCTAATTCTCCACATTCACAGGTATCATCTTGTCTCATTTTCATTTTATATATTTTATATAAATAGCTGTTACAGAGATCATGATTGCTGCGCAAGCCACAGATGCTTTTACAATGTTCTTTACATTTTTGTCCAAACGATGCTTTTCTTGGGAGAATATTCTGTATTTTTTTTATGGCAACATCTTGTTTCAGAGTTCATACTTACCTGAATAAAATCCTTGGTGATTGAACGTGCCAAAATTTGAAAAAATTGGAAGGAAAAATTGGATGGCATTCGATATTAGTACTGCAGTCTACATTCTAACTTAGCAATTTCAGCTTCTTGGTTACCTATTATTTCGCAACGGCCTCTAATCATATTACTTCAACAGAGTATTGGCAATTTTGAACCTCAAATATGATTTGGATTGCAATAGGATTTACATTGCTGCTTGTATTACCGTAGCTTATCAATCGTGCTTTTACTGACGTGATGAGAATATTAATTATCACATTTAATGAGCGGAGATATTTTGATGCGTCACAAATTGCCAATTCAGAATTATATGCGGACTTCACTCTTGGAATTCTAAAGACGCGCGATATTCTGTTTACGGATTATACTCAGCGCATTCAAAACATTTATCTAGACTAGAGGCAAGCCTTACATATAATAACAGTTGCTCCACTTGTCGAACGTAATTGAGTAGATTCACTATTTAAGCCTGGTAGGAGGGCGAATAAACTAATTGAAATACCAAGATTTGAACGCATTTATGAGACTTATCAAGTAAGAAAATGTCTGGGCTCTAGACATGAGCTCGTCATGTCTAGAAAAACATTTCTGTAAAAAAATTGGTTTCTAACAATTTCCGTTTATAATCCAAAGGCTACTTCAGGTGTTTCAGCGAAAATTACATTACTACGAGTGCTTCTCAAGCAACCAACGCATTTTCGACGAATTAGCACCATTTCCATACAACATGGAATCCCAACCAGCCCGAGATTTGTAAATGAGAAGAGGAATGAGGAGAGGTGTGAAATTCTAAATTGAAATGTATTGAGAATATTTAAAATTTTGCGAGAAATAAATAATACATATATAGTCTATTTACGATGGCATGCAGACGAAGCCGTTATTAACAAACGTCATTAGGTACCGTGTAGTCAAAATTTTACTTATATCCTCTCTCAAACTATAGATTTGTCATCTGTCATATAGATGTGGATATCATTATCAGTTGGTGATTTTGATTTACTAGTTCTTACCTACCTCGTCTGCTATAGCAAATAGATGATACCTATGCAAACTTTTAACTTTTTTTTCATTAGTTCACAGAATGGATTCGTTCATCGGAATTTAAAAAATGTTACGGGCAGAGTTGAATAATTATACTTATATCTAAATAATAATTGTGTAAATAACGAAATTATCCAAAATATTTATTATGTACCACTTTTTCCGTTATTCACGGATAAAGTTCTTCTTACAAATAAAGCAAATCACTATGCTTTAGATATTCCATAATTTGAACGGTGATAAAACAGTGAATTTTTGAAAACGGCATATCTGAGAAAAGGCTAGATTTTGAAAAAATCGAGTTTCGGTGGGTCATTAAGTATTTATTTTTGAAATAGTTCTGGAATATTTTTTACTGCTATAATAAAAATCTTAGGTGATCAATATCTTTCATATGGCACTAATAAAAACTGGTTGGCGGATTAATACTATCAATACTTCCTCGTATGTGTTTTATTTTACGCCATATCGATTAAAAGTTCGTTTTATTGTTTATTTCTAATAATTATTTGTGTTCACATTATTGAATAATTTACTTGGGTTGGATAGCTACAAATATTAGTTTCTATTTGTAAATTTTATTCGTTGTTCTCGAATAAGTAGTGGTAATGGAATATTCACGTTAAAACCTGATTTTTCAGAATGCCTACCCCGTTCGTTAATATCTAGATCGGAAAAATTTTGCGACTTAGTACCGTAATAAGAATAAAAATACCCTTACCACCTTGATGAGTGAAGAATTCCAGATACGTATTTCAGCCACTAAGTTACCATCCTCAGCAGAATCTACGAAGGAAAATAATGTGAAACGTGGCACTCCGGGAAAGATGCTCCACACAGAACACCACTTGAATAACACTTTTAAAGTATTACCGAGGAACGTATCTGGAGTTCTTCACTCATCAAGGGGGTAAGGGTATTTTTATTTTTATTTTTACTATTTTAAGCCACCGCATCCTATTATTTTGTACTACAATTGCAATACAATACTGCAATTTTTAAAAAAATATATAAACATGTGTTTTAATACTCCGTTTAATTTTTATTCGCTCTTTAATTTCGATACAAAATATTCATGTTTTTACACTCGGAAGCAAACTCCATATGGTTTCCGTTAAAATTTTACGATAAGCAGCGACAATATCACGTCTATTATTCCAGGAAGATCTTTCTCCAGGAGAGAGCGCGGAAACAAATGATATTTCCAAACCTGATGTACCGAAAGCTATAAAAAACTGGCCTCAAAAGGATTTGAATTTGGGGCAAGTTTCAGGAGTAGCTGTAAATTCTAACTTGCAGCCTGTGGTATTCCATAGGGCTGATAGAGTATGGGATGAAAAGTAAGTTTCTAGACATATTCTTTTAATGTTAATTGAAATATTGATTGGAGAGGTGAATTATGAAAATATAAAATTTACTTTGCCATACAATTTTTCTTATACCGTTCTTATTTTTTGTTTATTGTTTGATATTTGGATTAGTACACTAAGTAAATTTTTCATTAAAACTACCAAGAAAGAAAATATTAAAAAACGTTTTGCCGCCCAACGTGGGGCTCGAATCCACAATTTTGCTTATACCGTTTTTCTTTTGTTTATTGTTTGATATTTGAATTAGTACACTAAGTAAATTTTTCATTAAAACTACCAGAAAAGAAGATATAAAAAAAAACCTTTTGCCACCCAACGTGGGGCTCGAACTCACGATTTTTCTTATACCGTTCTTTTTTTTGTTTGATATTTGGATTAGTGCACTAAGTAATTTTTTCATTAAAACTGCCAAAAAAGAAAATAAAAAAAAGCCTTTTCCCGTCTAACGCGGGTCTCGAACCCACGACCCTGAGATTAAAAGTCTCATACTCTACCGACTGAGCTAGCCGGGCATTTGTTAACGTTACTGAATAATGAAATAAAAATAGGGAATGTTAATTTAAAACTTAATTGACGAATAATTATTTTCATTTGTTTATTTATTTTCGTTCGCTTTGCAGCACTTTCAATGCATCTCACCACTACCAACAGCAACAATTGGGACCAATAAAAGAAAACACCATTCTCACGTTGGATTCAAAAACGGGTGATATCGTCGGACAATGGGGCGCGAATCTATTCTACATGCCCCATGGGTTGACGATAGATCGGCACAATAACTTGTGGGTGACTGATGTGGCCCTACATCAAAGTTTTAAGGTACCAACTAATGATTATACTAAAATAAATTTTGATAATATAAAATAAAACGGTTGTGTAAGATTTAAATCTAAATTGCACCAAAAAAAATATACTATTCGCTAAGATATGTTATAATAATACAAACCAGTTTTTTTCGTAATTTTGAATTAAAAGCAGGGTAATATAACAAAACGAAAGTCACAGTCACTACCAGAAGGTCTTGTTTGACATATGGACAGTTTAAACACTTTTTGCAATTGGTTACCTCGGTAGCATCGGACCTCCGTTAATACTTGGATTTTATTGTTCGTATATGAAACTTGTAAGCGGACTTCATTTGTATGAGAACATTGTATCAATTACTGAATAATTTTCTTCAATAATATGCGATAACTACAAGTTTGCATCTACAATAATGTGAAAAGTTGTCTCCTACATTCTTAAGTTTGATAGGAGATTATGCAATAATTACTTATCAGGAAAAATATCTTAGGACCCTACGTGTGTTACAGAATATCTAACATATGCAACTTCTTTAACATTGAGGAAACTGTGGTTACGTAGTTAGGAATAATATTTCTTTGCATTGGAAAGTTAACGATTTTTTATTTAAGATATAAGGCTTTTATAGCTATAATGAATATTTTTTTAGCAATTATAATTATAATACTATAGAGGGCTTATTAATACAATATGAGCCTATATTTTTCGGAGCAACACTAGCTTTCGGCAATACGTTTAATATGAATAATTTCTTGATCTCGCACAGTATTTAATAATTCTCTAAATTATTTAGAAAAGCAAATACTATACTTATTGTTAATTTATATTTGGGAATTTTTTAGTTCAGACCAGGAGACACTTTCCCATCCCTAACATTCGGAATACCCTTCCAACCAGGAAGCGGTATCAGACATTTGTGTAAGCCTACATCAATTGCTATTGCATCCACCGGAGAAATATTTATAGCCGACGGATACTGCAACAGCAGAATCCTGAAATATAATGCAGCTGGTGGGTTACTCCGTATTATTCCCAATCCTCCAGGTAATAAATGTGCCGTTATTTAACGATTTTATCACTAAATCGGCATGTTTTTGTTCCACAGAATTTCTATCATTGGTGGTACCCCACGGATTGGCGTTGATCGAATCTTTAGATAGATTGTGTGTAGCCGATAGGGAAAATATGCGGGTAACATGTCCTCGGGCAGGATTGTACAGTACCAAGGGTGAAACAGAACCAGCATTGACCATACAGCAACCGGATATGGGAAGAGTGTTTGGAGTTGCAGCTAAAGGTAAGTATAGTTGTTTTAGGAATAATTAGTTCATGAATGTAAGCAAAAGATTATTTTCTTATAGAAAGTATATTTAAGGAATAAAAAAAAACGCCCCTGGGTGGGCTCGAACCACCAACCTTTCGGTTAACAGCCGAACGCGCTAGCCAATTGCGCCACGGAGGCAAACTATTTATTGTTTATCAATGATCAAACAAGACTAATTATAATCAATCAATTATATTAATTGCTTTTTTCTTGTAAATATATTGTATATATTGAAATTTAATTTCCATTTCTCTGAAATTTTGGAATATTTTTGTTTATTGATATAAAGCAGGGCAAATTCCTATTAAATTCTTAAATTCTGTGACGAATCAGGTTACATTCGTGATCACAGATCACAACGTGCTGGGTGAATAACTACGTGAAAATCTTGTAAGTTTATTAACATAAAAAAATTAATCAATGTGATTTAATTAAGAGTTTAGTTTTTTTCGTTTTTTTCTGTTACATGTACTGAATCATAACTAATCTTTTTAATTATTATTTTTCTTGAAACCCTTTTTATTTATATTCAAAATTTCACTAGAGCACAACCATAATTTATTCGTGTTTCCGCTATTATTACAAGATACAAACCCCGACATTCTCAGCTCACTCACAGATGTATCAGCAGATATTTGCAAGACCCTGCAAAAGCTAAAATGTCGTTCCGTCGATGGTAAAGGACACAATCCAAAAATCATGATTTTCGCTGTTCTTTAAAATTAAACTTCATCTATAGCGCAATTAAAAAAAGGGAACAAAAAATCGAGTAGATCGAGTAGGTGAATTTCAATATTCTTAAAAAAAGTTTATAATATCAATAGTTGATGAGAAATATATTCCCCCTTACATTTCTGTGTTTATACAAACAAAGAATTTATCCAAAACTACTTTTCTATGCAATTCACTTGTTCTATAATTGATTCTATGAATTACGTGTAAGAATATACATATATAGTATGTTTGAACAGTAATCTGAAATGTTGCGGGTGATTTGTCATACAATTTTATGACAGTTCCCATAAACATGCGTGATAAGTTCTTTCATTATTGAAACACAATGTTGGATTTTTTAAAATTATTTTATCGAAAGTAAAAACATTTAAAAATCATTTGGTATTAATGAAATAAAACTAGTACATAGTAGAATAGGTGTTCAAAATGTGCACCTCCAGCTAAAGCTCAAGCTACCAAAGCGACGGCTAATGATTGCCGAAACCGCTCGAAAATGCCAGGAGTATTTCAAATAACATTACAACCTTTACAACGCGATTTTGAAGACCTTCTAAATTGAGGCTGTATGAACGAGTGATTTGAAGTATTTTCACACAAATAAATCCAGAGGATTGTGTATATGTGACGTTGGAAGTCATGAATATGGAGATCCTTGTCCTACCACACGGTCGGAATATTGTTTAAAAACTACCGTACGATTAGTGAAAAATGCAGGGTAGCACCGCCACATATGTAGGTCTTCTAATTCCGAAAAGTACCTCTTCCTCAAGAGTTGTCAGTTCATTTTTAAGAAAATGTAGGTACGTTCCATCGTTTAATCATCGAGGAAGAAAAAATGCTCGTATTAAATAGTTGTAATATTGAGGGTTAACAATAGAGTGACAGCAAAATTCGAATTATTTGCAATCATTCCTAAAAAACCATTGATCATGATAATCCATGCACCATCCAAAAAACGAGATTACATTTCTACCACTGCACTTCTCATACTTCGAAAAAGCACAATTCATTAAATACAAAAGTCAAATCCCTTTTTTAAATTTCTTTCTGCAAACTGTGATATGGCGAACAGTTTTGAAAATAAAGGTCTGTAATGTCAAGCTTTACATGTTAAGAGCACACAGTGATCACAGAATAACTATCTACCGCTATTTTCATTTTAGTATACATATTTCCAGAAGCTTATGGAACAAATAACTTGTGATTGCTTCTTCAGAAATTAAATCAAACTTTTAATAGACGATTTAGTGGCAGAAACTTGCTTAATTTTAGAAAAATAAATTAAAAAAAGATTTTTTGAAATTCTTAGAATTAGAAAAAGCATGAAACCGCAGAGGAAGAAAATTACTATAATTACGACAAAAAAAAAGATAATTTTTGCGGGTATTTAAGAATTTTACTATTTTTATTCGTATTTTACGTTTGTTTAAAATCCATTATATTGTATACAAATATTCAGTTACAGTTGCAATAGAGCTGCACTAAAGCGTTCATTCATTTGTTACAGGAAATCTAGTCTACGCCGTCAATGGTCCCACATCATTTCTACTGCCGGTTCAAGGCATGACCATAGATCCCCAGTCGGAAACTGTGATTGATCATTGGGCACCAGAAGAAGTAAGTAACTGGACCCTCATTTGGTTATAGGCTGCATTTCCAAAAATGTCAACTTTGATCGTTTGCCGGGCCCAATAAATCTTTTGTCACGTCACTTCTTCTGTTTAAATACGTCCGTCCGTTCTTACCGGATATGTTATGTCCGTGCGCATATGAAATATGAGCCCGGAGATATTAATAGCTTAAAAGGCCGGGATAAGTACTAATTTTGGTGATGCTTTAAATTGAGAATGATCTTTAAATAGGTTCATATTTTGGCGCTCGATTGTTCCCTTAACTGCTCCGAACGAGGATGTTGTCGGGATGCGTGTGCGGTTAACGTTAAAAGAGGCGAGGGAATGGAAGAAAGGAAAAGGGTTTAAATTAAATGGGGGCAAGTATTTTCACGCTGAGTGGTGTTAGATGACATTTTAATATCCGAAACCACCCAAGCCGATAAAAATCTAGAGATCCTGCGGGTTTTCCATTATGCTTTTAATGTCACGCCTTGTCGTTTTATGAATGTTTTGTACATAAAGTTTTTTCGTTTCTATTACACAAAGTGACAGTAGATTTATGGATAATTATATAAGTTTAATATTGAAATAAGAAAAACACATTTTGATATCCCAATTTGATAGTGCTATAATTGGTGTTTCTCCAACTAATTGATGATTGTTTGCCATTTTCTTTTACGTTGGTATTTCGGAGAGATTGCCTTCGGATTTTACAAAGGCGTTATATATATGTTACCCTATCATGAAAGTAGAAATTCTACTTTTTCGCAACGACTTCCAAAGATAATTTGCAGACAGGAATACATAAATTACACCTAATTTTCAAGGGCTATAACTGCAAAAAAATCATAATTATGACATTAGTAAATATATAGTGAAATCCAAAGTTAGCGTTGAAAATACTTACCTAATAGAACAAATCAGCCACTTTAAATATCTGGGGAGCGTTGTGCCGTATGAATAACTTCAGGATACAGGTAATAAATTAATAACATTTACTAGAATGTGCTGCATAATAAGAACAAAGTGCAGATACTCAACCCAAATTCTAGACAATAAAAAATTTACATTAAAGTTCCAGCATTTTTTACACCTGGAAATTGGTAAATTATAACTGAGAACGTACATTTACAATTGTTTAATTACAATAAGCAAATGTAATTTCACATAAATTTTGTTAACAGAGTCTTACTGCATCCGTAGTTGTAATAATAGGGAAAATATGAAAATTTCCTGGAGGTTTAAATATCGTGGACCTAAATATATCAAACAAAATTAAATGCTTCTCTAAAAGTATTTATTTTTTATAAGTATAAATTATAAAAATTCAAAATATAAAAATTCAAATTTTCATGAAATTTTTTATTTTTATATTAAGGATATTAACTCGTAGGTCTGAAGAGGTATAAATAAAAGTATATTATTATTATACCATATTTAAACAAATAAATTTAACTACGTTTGCACTTACATACATTGGAGACCAGCCAAAATAACTGATGCCGTCACCTTGTCATATCAGGGATGTCATGCAAGTATTTTGGTTGTTATTCTGTGCATTTTAAACTAAACAATATTTTAAATAACAGGTCAAGCAGCTTTATTAACTTATATGTTTGCTCACTTCAAACTTGATTTTGTAGATTTTTGCCTAATATTATGTATAGTATATATTTTCAAAAAATAGTTTTGGAGGAATTCCAAAGCCAATGCAATCCCTTCTGGGTATTGAATATTTAAAATTCAGTACAAGCTGAACTATGCGCAAATGGCATGGAAGATGTCTGTGGTACTCGTCGCACAGATTTTTTCGAAATTGATGTTTTAAATATCTTCTTGTGTAATACTTTTTTTTATTTAACGTTAAAATACATGAAACGAAATACATATCTAGACCGTTTAAAAATATCAGCCCCTGTTACTGACTTTGTTATTATTAACGCTACAAATTCGGTTAAATTAACAAAGATTTAGTGTTTTTAGTGCTGATTAAGATGCATTTAAGAAAAGAAAAAAACAATTGAATGAAGCGTTTTTGTGATAATTAAAAATTTGGTACAATTTAAATTGAACATCCCCGTATATTCTACAATATTTTGGAAGACAATATAATGTGTAGGGGAGACCGGGGACAAAAGTAACACCTTTTACTTCTAGGATATTTTTACCCGACTTAATAGAGATGAGATAAAATCAATGAAAGTTTAGGAAACCCCCACGTTTTACCTGTCATAACATAAATATTTAAACATCAAAGTAGAATAGTTACATGGTATGGGGATGAAAGTAACGATTCTGATTTTTGATGGAAGTCAATAAAACATTTAGTTTACGATGAGAAATGTAATGTGAAACCATGAAAACCAAAAAGTTGTATATATCCCTAATCAACAAAAATAATCTCTCTTAATTACGAGCTTTGTACTTTTTCAGTAACAGAAAGCTAAGGCT
>JARFOC010001327.1:0-25176 GCA_031763485.1 Osmoderma eremita
TGAGGATGGCAACTTAGTTGCCGAAATACGTATCCAGGAGTTCTTCACTCATCGAGGTGGTAAGGGTATATTTTTTATTTTTTTACTATTTTAAGCCACCGTATCCTATTTTGTACTTTATATGATATTACTTATAGAACGTGAAGCGGTCGGTTACTCTCCTGTCAGACACACGACGTTGTGGTTGGAGTACATTGTAGGAAATTGTTTTCCTCGACCTAGTGCTATAGTCTGGTAGCATTGGTATGCTAAAAAATTTTGCAGATCACTGGCAATATACTCACTGAAAGATAGTTTTCCTTAAGGGTGTTTCAGGAATTGGTAGGAACAAAGGAAGGTTACGGCATTACTATAACCGACTTTGAGCTACAGTCAACTTCCCAAGCTGCTCCCTATCAACCGAAGATGTCACTTACACAAGTGATAGAACGTTGAGTTCTGTGTAAAGTGTGGCTTGTTACTGCCTCTCCTTGTCGTAAGAGGGCAGCAGTGTTGATTTATCATCAACACTAAAATTTGTGAAAAAATTGCAAGGACTGTGGGCTGGTATCACTAATACGCAGCATCGGGAAATCCACACCACTCAAATTGTTTTAATAAAATTCGGGACATATGTTTGAAGAGGACGTCGGCTCTCATTGTCAACCCCTTCCCGCCATTCGGGAAGTGATTGACAATGAGAGCCGACGTGCTCTTCAAACATATGTCCCGAATTTTATTAAATCAATTTGTGTGGTGTGGATTTCCCGATACTGCTTATTAGTATTACTCATAATATAATATATAATATAATGTCATTAGCCTTAAAAGGAATTATAATTTTTCTAAAATTTCTGAAAAAATAAGATTAATTTTCAAAATATCTGTAATACAATCTAGAAATACAGGTTTTTTAATGCTCTATTTATGTGGTAGAATATTCATCCTATAATCAGATATAAATTACTGGTTAAAAATTTATATTTCCATAAAATCTTCACATTCTTTGCAAATAAGATACCTACTTTGAATAAGGAAAGTTTCTGTGTCTGTGTAGTTAAAAGGTAAAAAAATGATTTTAAAGCATACTTACAAAGAGATGTGATAAGTGCGACATATTAAAAATTCACCAATTAAATTTTTTTTAGACTTTCAAAATTTTCAATCTCCAACAGCGTTTAGTCTTTTGACCTACACATCTTCAACACTACCATCAAATGAATACCAAAAAATATGATTTCAAAGCCCAAATCCGTCTGTAAGTTACGTAATTACTAAACTAACTTTGCAACAGCGATTTATCCAGCCAGAAGAAAATCTAAACGGACGTCCTGAGAAAAGTAATAAAGGTATGGACAATGGATCCAGGTAAATATTTATACGGATATCTGGGACTAGACAGGGCCCCGACCAACTTCATAAACTCAGTGCCGCTGCAGACGCAAAGCTCGGCGCTTCGACTAACGAAATTAAACCGGTCGGAGTTAGACTAATAGCCTCGGTGAGTACCGACCCAGTCGTTTGTTACTCGAACGGTAGGCTGTGGAGACGATTTATGGCGGTACTGGGGAAAATATCACAGCCAGTGTTAAGTGAAATCGTTTAGAATGGGATCGCTGCATCCCAGTGCCACGGATAGTAATATTTCTACAGAAATATTCATCGCTTTAAGTAAACAGCTACTTAAACAACAGTGATTGGCGATAATAAACAAAAATAAAATGTCAACTTATGTAATATCGTGCCATTTTCAACATTTGAGATTTCCTTTGCTAAGTTCGTCATGCGAAGTAAGTTTGATGTTGACAACCCTGATTGGCAAATTCAAATTTGTCCAAATAAAAATGGAAGATTGTCATTATCACATTTTATTTCGAATCATTAAATGAATCAGTAAATTTTAAATCTACTACCACACTGTTAAAATTTATTAAGAAATTATGTTTTTAACAACGAAATTGCAAAATTTCAATTTAAAATGAAGAAATTATTTTATTCTAACGATTAATTAAGGCAAACAGAACATAACAAAGGTGGAGTCTAATTTCACAAGTTTTCTAAATATCCTCCTTGTCCTGCAAGGCGTTCTTGAAAGTAACGCAGAGTATTCCTAATAAATTTTGGGTTTATGCCATCACAAGCAGTACATGCGGTCTTTCATTTTGTCCAAATTACGTATTTGTATGTAATTATGAACATTACTTTCTAGATAACCCCAAAGAAAGTAATCGTTTCAAAGCTCTATGGTATTGGACCAAATCTGCCAATTCAGCGTCTTTAAAGTGCGTCATTGAAAGAATTGCTGATAGCAGAGTGTCCATTGGAAACCAAGGTTCAACATACAGCATCTCAACTGGCGGAATGATGTGGTCTGACAACAGATACATAGATTTTGCTATGGTAAGGTCTGCAATAAGTCTGTCGTTAATTATTACAATCATTGATTCTTTGAGGGTAATGCGTACGTGTCACCTTTTGAGCATGAGAATTTGTACGGGAATGTAATGGAATTTAGTATTTTCAATGTATAAATATACGATACAAACCAGAAGTTCTGGGAGTTGACCTCACCATTTACGGTAAATGCAACGTCATCAGTAAACATTATTTTATTTGAAATTTCATTTGACTAATAAAAAAAAATTCACAAAAACCTGTTATTTTTACTTTTTCTTCCTCAAAAAGCTCTTGAGGGGGTAAAATTTCCCCCCTCCTTACCTAATTGCAAAGCAAAATGAAATATTTAGTATTCATGCTTTATCAAAGAGATAATACAAATAATACTTTATTGTAACGCGCAGGCATCATATTTCCTTGTACCATAAGTGTCGGGATTGTCTGTTTACATTTCATACACGAATTTACCCCACAGTTTCTTATTTTGTGCCACATATTTCGCCTCCGTCCATGATTTTCCTTTCTTTTCTAGAATTTTTGCTATTATGTTGTGCCATGTTTCTTTCGGTCTTCCTCTCTTTCTTCTTATCCGGAACAATAATTTGCAAGTATGGAAGGATGTCTTAGAATCCTTCCATACTTGCAAATTATTCTTTAAGTCATTTCTATTTCCCGCCATGATCACTACATCGTCCGCAAATGCGCATTCAGATATTTGTATTTTCTGTAAATTCTTATACCCCACATGTAAACATTTAACCCAATGACTGCATTTTTTAATAACCTCATCCATAAACAGTGTGAAAAGCACTGGACTCATTCCTCCTCCCTGTCTTAATCCCTCTTTTGTAACAAATTCCTCTTATTTAATATTTTTCGTTATAACATAGTTGACCGTGTTTTTTTACAGGCATTTTATATTTCTGCTGAGTTTGCTTGGTATATTTCTTTCTTCTAGTATATCCCATCCTTTTTGTCTTGGCACTAGATCGAACGCTTTCTCTAAGTCAATAAATGCGAAGCATGTTGTGTTCCTCTTGTGCTTAGGGTTTTGTTTATAATCTCTTTCATGGTGAAAATGTGGTCTTGTATACTTCGCCCTTTTTTAAAACCACTTTGCGACTCTGTTAAAGATGTATCTATTATTTTAGTCAGTCTTTGAGTTAGTATTTGTTGATATACTTTCAGTGCATTACTTAGTATAATTATCCCTCTATAATTGTCGCAATTCTTCTCAATGTAAATATTTAGTAAATATATTGAGCATTGCCGATTATGCAGAAAAACATCCGGTATATTATACTAGTAGCAGTTGTGCAATACATTTTTCATTTTCCTACTTTCCAAGAATTCTACTTAGTTATACGTACTTCAACCCTGCCTTACATGAAAATAATTGCCTCAATACCGCTGTGAAGATTCACGCAGAAAAACGAAATTGGGCAGCCAGTAGCAAGCAAAGCTCTTATCAGTGAAGCGAAAATATCGATATATACCTCGCTCAAAGTTAATAAGGCCGTACGGCAAATACCTTACGGCTATACCTTGTTTACTCTCCCTTTATTAAACAGATCAAAATTTTCCACATTTCACCCCCTCCGCCTCCAGGAAACGTAGGTTGAAGAAGCTTTCACGAATGTCGAACACCTTTCCACCCTCGGGCAATCGGAAGTAAAATCAAACAAATTACGGCCATCCCACCGCCTTTCCTCATCGCCTGATCGATGACTGGCTTATTAACAAGCATTGTTTACCAGTTAAACCGCTATTTGCGGTATTATTTTACGATTATCCGCTCGAGTAGGTTACAGACGGGGATTTTTACGATGTCATTCGCTGCGTGGCCAGAGAGGGGTTCGCGGAACGATGATAGATATCTTTGGAAGTGACAAAAAGGGCGTTGCATTAATTCAGGGAGGGCTGGTGTTCTCGCTGGGTCTTTGTCTGGGGTTCTCCGAAGATAACCGGAGGGTGAGGCAAACGGAATAATTTTGCTTTTGTAGCCAGTTTCCAGACCGCTGTCGTATCCGATCGATATTCTAATTAAAGTGATTATCTTAATTAAGTATACGATGGTGGGACTGGTAATCGGATGGTTATAGAGTCCGGAGGTCTATTCATTCGTTCTTAAGTCCCAAGCTCTTATCTTACGCTTTTGTTTATCCATGGCGTTGATATTCCCTAAGGATAGGTTCATAATGATGCTGCATAAACAAGATTATGGAAGGGTGTCTCGTGGTATTATTGACTGTGGCAAATAGGGAACTATAATCGAACTATAATGGAACTATAATGGAACTGTAATGGAACTATAAAGGAGCTAACTCACTTTTTAACCACATTCTCCTTTTTAGGTGAGGTAACGTAAATTGAAGTACCCCTCATTAATGCATATTTCTCGTGTATATTCGATCTTTGGTTGTCGCATTTATGTACCTATAGCCATTAAATCTTTCACACCAACAGGAGGAAGCTAAGGAAGAAAGCACGGAGTAACTGCTATTTCGATCTCACAACTGACATAATTATACCTCTCCAGAAACGATAAACTGTTCGTTTCCGATCCGCTAAAGAATGAGGGACTTCCCCCAACTTCGGCGGCACATTAATTTCTGATCCGAGACCCTTTGCGTATGTAGGTAACCGCCGAGAAGGCTTTGTAGGCACTATTAATAAAGGAAATCGCTTCGGAGCCCGATTTATGGAGGTGCGTTTGGATCACGTGAAGGTGCTCTTGGTATAATTGATTACGACTTGGTTTTACGCTGTGAGGGATCGCTGGAATCGGCTTTGGTTTATCTGGGAGATCTATAGGTGTCTCTTAAAATGAAGTGTAGATTATAATCATGCGAGAAGATTAATATTTTCTTGGAATGTGGGAATTACATCTCAGTACGTCTGGATATTTACTTAGTACTTGTAAATTATTATGTACCGCTTACCCTAAATAACCGTCATTTAGAGATTTGACACAACGCTAAATATATTGTAGCATTTCTTCGATAGCATTAATTATTTTGTTTATGTTATTTATAACATTTATTATAAATTATAAATACATATTATTACACTCACCGTGTAGCTGAAAACAATTCTTTTTTTTTATATTATTTTATGATTCGTAACTATTTATTTAGGATAAGTTTAAGAATTGTTTTCCTGTAGATTTCAGTCAACATCTGGGGCGCATTCATAAAATTTTTCTATTAAATAAGCAATAAACCGATTTATTATTATCGAAAATGCCCACAATGCGAATGCGTTTACCGCCCCTTAGTAACAAACGTCCTGGATCAGGTATACGAACAAGAACCCTGTGTTCCGTGCATACAGAAGATATGCATTTTAATTATTCGAATTTTTTATTATATTTAATCTCTCTCTTATTAAATATAGTTGTGTGAGACATCATTTTTAATCCGTATTACATTGCAATGTCTCTGAACGAATTAATACGTAATTAACCCATGATTCATTCAGTAAAGCTTGGTTTTCACATAATATTTTTAAATGAATATTTGTCGGCCTCTGATTGGTTGAACACTTCGCCAGTCCAGGTAATTTCGCAAGTCTTCTTCGGGAAACAAATTCGCAAAGCAAGTTCAGTTCCCTTCTGGAGTTCCTTTCGGAAGTTCGTTTCGGCTCATTCGCGAGTCTTTGTCTGATCAGTGCGCCGAAGCGGTTTGTTCTCCACCGATCAGGACATTAACTAAGTCCCTCTCCGTCCGCCTAGGACACCCAATGTTGGTCTCTGTCCGCCCGCGACAAGACAACATCTCGTCTTCGTCTGTCCAGACAAGACCCGGAATTCACCTCTCCGTTCCTTCGAGACTGAACAAACCGTTCGTCTAAGTCCGATCATGACAGGACAGTGTTGTTGTTGTCATAAGTACCATGCGTTACGTGTTAGGTGTTACCTTCACCGCTTCGAAGCCCATTCTTCAAGTTAGGCACTCCTAAGTGGCCTATCCAAGACTCACGCACTTACAGATGGTCAAACAGCTAAGTATTTCAAATCGTATCGTTTTAAATCCTTTCATTCTAACTTTTACATAACATCAACATCAGAGGTGACCCAACTCGTACTGTCGCAACCGCGATTAACTTAGCGCGCATATACTATTCAATTTTTTAATTCATAGCTTTTTAGAAATATACTTTGGAGGGGACACTTCTGTTGTTTTACTTTAGTTACCAAATTGCTCAACCTTTGTTTACCAGTTACATTATAAATGATTACTTGATGTAAGGCATGTTATATCACGATTGTCTTTTATTATTTCACACACAAGTAATACTAATTCAAACCGAAATTATTAAAGCACTTCTTCTTTCAAACAATCATCTCATTTTTTTTTTTTTCGCCTAAATAAATATCATTACACTCACCAATCATTTGCAATAATTGTCGCCCAATTACTGGGGCTAATTTCTTATTATTTCTTGATTGATGTGATGCATTCATTTGTAATCATATCAAACCCCCACTAATAATTGATATTTCCTTTGGTTTCGTGATTAATTTTTCATGAGTGATATTGTCAATTTTGTCTAATTTTTCTGAACTATTTGAAATCATCCCGTACAACAATATTTATCACTTACTTCAAGACTTCTCCCCTGCACACCATGGTTTTGTTAGCAAAACTTCCACTATTACTAACTTAAGTTGCTGAGTTTTTAAATAGCCGAGGACTTAATCTCGGCGTTACCTATACCGATTTTCAGAAGGTCTTTGATCAGATCGACCATATTCTGATTCATAAGTTATGGAGGTTAGTCATACCTTATCGATACAACGCAGTATGTTGAGTTTCGTGGTGTAAGATAAAGCATAATAAATCCTACATTAGGTGTACCGTAAGGATCCAATCTCGGACCTCTTCTGTTTGCGATGTTTATAAATGATATTACTGACACCTTGCACTGTGAAGCCTTACCTTATGCTGACGACATGAAACACTTTTATAAAACTGAGTTATTGAATGACTGCTGACAATTACAAAGAGATCTGGAAACACTGGTTTCATGATGTGAATCTAATCACCTACAGTTGAACATCAACAAATGTAAGACAGTGACCTAAACGCGAAATCAAAATATAGTAAGGCATAACTACATTGTATCGCATACTATACTCCAGCGTTGTAATGCCATGAGGGATCGACGTAATATTTTGTGCATTAAATTATTATATAACTATATATTATTTATAATATATAGTTATTATATAATTATTATATAATAATTATTATCTTACACTCTAGAGTTACTTGTACTTTTTTGCTGGAACGTATATACTTCAAAACACTGAGATTAACATCTTGTCATCACCTGACCTTCTGCATCCCTAAGAGCAAGACAAATATTTTATTAAGATCCCTGGTATCATTGATGTGCAGACATTCTAATTTGATTTGTAACCATTGTAACATACACTATAGCAAGTTTGCAGAAATTATGATATTATGTCTAATCTTTGACATTTAAATTTTTTTTCCTCATATTGACTATAATCTTTTCAGTAATTTTTGGACATTACATATTAATATTTAACTTTGTCTTGTGTATGTGCTTATACTTATAAGTTTTCATCTTTTAAGGCTAATAACTCCACTGTATAATTCAAGGATTCAGCAGATGGTGGAAGAAGCTGATATTTAATTAAATTGTTTCTTTATTTGTTAAAAATTTTCAACACAATTATGGTCTTCATCGGGGTCAGAAATATATAATTATAAAATTCTTACGTTAAATAAGTCCAGGAACATAATGTACCCAAGTTTAAAGAAGAATCTAAGAAAGATGAACATTATTTTGACAATTATCAGAAAGTGCAAGTGCTTTTTATTTGCTTATTTATAGATGTAAGGTTGTAATGTATTAATAACGTAGCTAAAATAATGACGAATCTAGTAATGGCGAACAGTATTTGTTATTAATTTCAGCAATACAACGTTTTGTTGTTAAATTTTGACAGTGACAGTGGTAGATACTCCTTATATCAATTCATCGATATATATAAATTCACATTTCAACAAAGTGGCACATCCTATATTTACTTAAGAAGTTCATGTGCAACCAGATGTATTTTTTTTGAAACCCTGTACTATCAAGAAACGTTACATGCCAGTTCGACATCGTGGAGGATTATATTTTGTTTTTGCGTTAACAAAAAATTTCCGCTGACAATAGTCATTCCCTCGGCAGTTGCTAAAAGGTAAAAACAGGAAAGCTAGAATCAATTAGGGAAAGAATCGACGGCATCAGACGGTCATCTGTTGGTGGCGGCTAAAAAGAAGAAGGCTTTCCTTTTCTAATGTAATTGAGTGGGGGATTTATGGCGACTGCGATGCGAGAAGCAAACAAAGTTACGGCTTCCGAAACGTTGCGGTCGTGACTTATTGTTGGGATCGTATCGGATGTCGTTACGGGGACGTGTACGCCCCGTATTTCTGTGTTTCGTTCCGAAGGAAAGGACCTCCGTGTTGGTAGCTTCAATAAGGACTTTAGCGGCGTTGCTCTTCTCTTTACGTTTACCTTGTTGTTGCACCGCAAACTTAGGCGGGCTAAAGTTCCCGGCGGAATCGTGATCAAATCAGGGGAAATTGTTTTTGTTTTGCGATTCACGGGAAATAGAATCTTTCTGATGTTACGATGAAATAAATATAGTGGAGGAAATTGCTTCAGAAGGAACGCGTACTTTATGATCCTTTAAAAATTTATGGTTTTTATTCAAGACACTCTCATTATATAAAAATAGCACGAACTTATTTGGTTACCTGATATTTATTTTCAAAAAAATAACTTTCCTTGATTTGATTTTTATTTTACTTCCAGCTTAATTTCCCTAAGAAATAACAAAAGGTCCCAGTCATCCCTTACACGGCGCATATATACAGCCAGAAACACCTAATTTGTTTCATATTCATAAGTGGCGCGTATATATTCATGAAGTGGAGCGAAACTGGCGTTCTCGCAAAAAGCGTTGATTAAAATTATTTGCATACACCGACTGAGCGACGCACGAATGGGGGTCGGTTTTGTTTTAGGGAAAATTTGCACAATATACGTGGCAGTCACGTGTATAGGGGATTGTCGGAACCGCTTTCCAGAAGTACACGTCCAGGTAACTTTTGCGGGTTGAATTATTTATACAGTGAATACCGCCAGGAACAAACAGTATATATAAGGATAGATTCTGATTAAATTAAGTTAGAGTTAAGAGAAAAAATATTAAGGAGTCCAAGAAATGTTGCAATATTCAAATTTTTAAGCGGTAATTTCATTCCGTAAAGTTCTGTACTATTATTATTGCTGATGAAGTACATGGTAAGTCTGATTTAAGGAGCACCAAATTCCCAGTCGTTCTACCCATAAAAACAACATTTATAGAAAGGATATAACAGCAAAAAAATGAAGAAATGGAAACGAGAAAAGGTTGCATTTTCGAAATGGTCAAAAAGAATTAGACAAAGAAAGAGGAAACACTATAGGCCCACCCATAATTCTGCGAAGTTTTTAGTTAGGAAACATATATTAAGGATTATGGTGTGAGGTTTGCACACTTATTAATTAACTGCGAATCCCGTCGCGACCAAAGGAATTCTTAGGTTTTAAACATGTGATACTTTTAAACAAACTCTTCGGATTAGTCCTCCCGTACAAAGTATTAATTAATTCGGGACGACACGTGTTTCGGGAATACGTGGATTCCCATTATCAAGTCGAATAACCGAATGCGCGCGAAAATAACTTAAACTAGAAACATGCACTCCTTTCTCTTCTCCCTTCACTCCCTCTACTTATCCCTAACATATGTACAACCTTCTCCCTCACCCCAGACGCAAACATTCTTAGAAGGACCACCCGAGTGTTCTCAAATGTATGCCTTTATTACCTTAAATCCATTCGTACGGAAAATGACAAGGGCGCTTCTTCCCGATTAAGAAGGTTTTTATTCTTTTTAATATAAATGGATTCCTAAGTATCTAACTCGCGCGTCGATGTCCGGTTTTTACCATATGTTCAGCAACGACAGATATATCTACTCTCCCATGTCGGTAGTGCGAAATATGTTCCTTATGCCTAGTTTCGATAGACCTCTTTGCCTGACTTTCTCACAATCTCCACAAGTAATTTTATAAATTCCCGCCTTTTGTTTCATTTCCGGTTTGTCCTTAGGATTTCCTAAAAGGTTACGAAGTGTGTTGGACGATTTTTAACCGATTTTCATATTTTCGTCTTCTACGACTCGGCTAATTCCTTTAGTTATTTTATGAAAAGGTAATATTAAAAATTTATTTTTATCGCGGGGTTCTATCGGAGTAAGTCTTGTGAAGTTTCTAAGACGTTGTCTATGTTGGACCTTCTTAAGTACGCTACCAACATCTACAGAGAAGTAACCATTGTGTTTTGCAATGTTTTTAATATATATTTTGTGAATCTGCCATTATGAATCTATGCGTTGGCTTCTTTTCTGTGTATGTGTATTTCTGATTTACTGTTATCTTTACTTATCTGATACTTTCCAAAGCATTCACGTAACAGAAGAAAACCTACGTGAAAATAATTTGCAAAGCTCAAAGGCAAATCCCGGCTTTAGAATTTGAGCGCCCTTGTTGAAATGTTTCAGGGAAATGATCGGAGCATTCGAAACATTATGGTCGATGTGATCAACGGCTTTTAAAAATTTAGATTTAATTTCTGGTTGCAAAAGTTAATTAGGAAACTGTTAACATGTCTTTCTTAAAAACTCATTGTTTGCATTAAAAAAAATCTTCGAACGGTATATAAACATAGACGAGGTGTTTCCAAACGGGCGAATGTGTATTGAAACACATATTGTAGTAAAGAAGTAAGTCAAACATACATACAAATACAGACCGTTCCATACATACTCTATGGCCCTCACGTACAGTGGATTCCGGATATTTTCACCCATATCACTAAGAGACCCGGAAGACTTGTGTTGGCTTTATTCCCCACCCCCTCTACGATAACCCCGACTCTATAGCATTGTGGGCGAGCGGAACCCGACTGTTCGTTCGCCTGTCCGAAAGTCCACGACCGGAATTTATATTGCGCATTTGAAAATATTGCAAATTTTTCCACTTCCCGCTCCCGACCTGCCATTGCAGCACCGGATGCTTCGACTATAGCTATCTGTTCCGGAGGGCCGCCGATCGATAGATCCCGTGACGGACCACTACGTTACTGATGCGAGCTATTTTTTCCTGACGGATAAAAATATTTTAATATGGCATATTTCTATACGTTATTACGGTATTTTACTTTTATTTTTCTGGCACAAATACTCTACCGTTTTAATCTTATGTTTTGTAGGGCAAAAATAAATAATCACGCAAGTAGATACAATAGATCGGATCACTCCTTACCCTAGCCTATAACCATACCTGTGACACGGGGATTTCCAATGTTAACTGTATCACCGAATGACCATAATGGTCCTTGTAATTATTACAAATCACGCAATATATGTTCTACTCAGGGTAAGGATAATAGTACTTTTTGTAATTGCAATTTCGTTCGGGATAAGCCTCAACTATGGGAAAATATTCGCGAAGCGGTACTCCAGATTAAAAGAAATTGCTACTAGAAAAATTTTCAATTTAGAAAATATCCTAAATTGAAGAATGCTCTTTCAAACATTTTTGATTCTAACTACAACATAGTACGAAAAATACTATAACAAATCATACTTAAAAGAATTTAACAATTGGCGCCCAACGTGGGGCATAAAGAATTTTAAAATTAAATTTTCTTTTAATTGGGAATTCCTTTTAAAAATAATTAAAGGGAGGGGGAGAATTTAACAATACATGTAAATAGTAACTATTATAAATTATAATTGTTATTTCCGTATCATTCCCAAGAATCCCTCGAAAGCAATGATGATTTTGACATATCTCTTTCTACAATAGTAAATATTTCCAGTTCTTATTTCAGACTGATTTACCATTACATGAACGCCCCTGTAAGCTAGGAGTATTGCCCCTTTATATCATTATTTAATATTAACATAATTTAATTTCCCTCACTTTACATATAAATACGTTCACAGATGAATGTCCGCTCCATTTTAGTAAATATAAACAATAAATAATAGAAACTGCCCCACTAATTGGCTTAAAAAGCCGAAACTGTTCAATGAATTCAACAAATGTCGAAAAATGTTTTCTATTATGATACACTTTATTACAATTGCCGATACAAAGGCCAATTTTTCATTCTGTATACCAAGTTGTACCAGCGCTCAAAAAAGGTGATCCAAACCACCGACCCGTTAGTATATTGCCGGCATTCTCCAAAGTATTCGAGCAAATATTTGCAGAAAGTCTTTCGCAATACCTCGAACACAAAAATCCGTTAATTGAAAATCTGTTTGGAGACGGAATAGGATGATCGGTCAGTGCGCCGGTAATGAGAAAGGTAAACCATGTCTATCAAGCTTTCGAGGAACATAATTACGCCGAAATAACCCTACTAGATCTGTCGTAAGCATTTGACAATGTGAGCTCGAAATCCTGATGAGCAAACTGGAATACTATGGAATACGATGAAGACCCTAGATTTAATGAAATCGTATGTCACGGGCAGAAAACAAATAACGGATTGGAAAAATTCAACATCTGAGATTCAAGAAGTCAAGTAGGGGGTGGCGCAAGGATCGATACTGGGTCCGCCGTTGTTCATACTATACATTAATGACCACCTGTTTGTATCCAAGACGCAGATCTGTTCTTGTACGCTGATGACACATCCATGGTGGTGCGAGATCAAGATCTCAGGAATATACGAAAAAAGGCAGCGGAAGCAATAGGTCACACCTGCGAGTGGCTCGCCGCAAACAAATTAAAGGTTAATAAGAAAAAACACAAAGCCTAATATTAACCACTAAGAATGTCGACACCAATGCTGGCGTGGAGTTCAACATTCTTGCTACTAAGTTGTCAGGAGTACTGAACGCGCTTAAAATTCGAAAGACTAGTTTATATTTGTAATAATTGTAGAATTTAAAAGCATTTATGACCGCTGAAAGAAGCATCATTCAATTCCCCACGCAATGGGATCAATCAAGATACAGAAAATGATGTTGACAATAACTAATTCGCTTGATTTTCTTAATGAACACAAAACATTTAGCATAAATTTAGCACTGGTCAGCACTTAGACTCACTAATTTAATCCGATCTCAGATAGTCAACAATTAAATAATCAGATATCCGATTATTTAGAATTATCTTATGGAGCTTAGCACCTCTCAGACTTTCGTTCGTGAACATACGAATATGTAATAGGATTTCGGCACCTCACTGCCTATCTTTGCGAAAGTCCGCTGTTTTCGCCAAGGAGAAATGACGGAGCCAACCAATAGAACACAGACGACAAGACGCAATATTGTTTTCGGTCTATTCCGCTCCGAAATTACAGCGGAAATATGCAAATGAAACCATATTAACTTATGCAAATCCTTTAGTCCGTGGATATCGGCGAGGTCAACGGTGCGACCTCTAGCGGCGCCTGCCAAAACGACATATAGTTTTAAGGTCGTTTAGGACGAACTATGCCCGAATGTTAACGAATACTTAAATTTCCACTGTAATGAACAGAACGATATCTTTGACAGCTATTAATTTGTACGACTGATTGTGAGTAAATATAAAAATATCGGTTCTAGCCGAGTTGACCTTTTGTGCACGATAATTTTTCGATGTCTATATATGTGGCGCTTCTGAATCTGAAGGTCGTACAATTAACACTCATTAATAAGATCAGAGAGACACTTAGGGAGGTAAAATTTCTGAAGTAATCCGGATTCATTTATATGCAGAAACTACACATGTCCAGAAACGTAATCTTTGTGCCAAAGAATCAAAATTTATTATTATTAAAATTCATTATTAATTTAAATACCAATTTATTCTAATGTGTGAATACACTACTAAAATAGAAAAGAGAAAAACCTCAGAAGTACGGATGTTTTTAGAAATGGAAACGCCGTATGTAATATGTGCAAACAATGGGTTTCGTATAAGTATAATCAGAAAACTCACCTAAAACGAAAACATTCACCTATACATCTAAAACTAAATTAAATGAAGCTAGAACACATCCAGATTATTAGCAATAACTACAAGTAAACTACAAGTCTTAGAGGCAATAGAAATTCAGCAAAAGAAAGCATTACTCACTATTCGCTCACGCGTAAAATGAATATTCGAACTGAGAGAAACATTGATGAACAAGTATTAGAATTGTATACGTTATTGCAACCATTTAGTATTGCAGAAGACAAAGCTTTTAAGAAATTAATGAACTTATTATGTTATCCATTGCCCAGTAGAAAAACTATTAGCAGCACGCTTCTTGCAGCGCTTTATGAAGGAGTTTACCACTGTTAGTGTTTTAATATTTATTTTAAATTAAACACCATAACTGTTTACGAAATTTTATTTATCGTGTTGACATGTACACTAAACCAGTACAAACTACGAACTAGGAGAGCGGATGCATTTTCAATGTGTAGAATGGTTTTTACACGATGCACACACAGAAATAATGCAGGACATAAAATCACATATATACCTACACACGAACATACAAAAGTTGCTGTCAGACATCACATCTCTGCCCGCTTAAATAACGTTAATTACAAGAATAATTTCGATATTTACATTTATCACCAGTGTGATTGCTTCTTCCGCATCGATGACATCTAATTGAAATCCCCGACGATGTAAATGGTGCTCTAGTGTTCCGCTTCCCTCCATTACTTTGTGCTTAGAACTTCTTAGAACTTTATTCTCCAGGCGATGTATGGACATGTTTTCATGTTTTATAGGAAGAGAATAATCACTGGAAACTCCATAGCTTACTTGAGCGCATGCTATCGTTTAACCAATATGCGTCGTATTTCGGAAAGTTAAAGCGTTAGTTTGAGCAAACATTCGGTCCAACACCTGCCCCAGCTCCATTCCCGAAATAAATTTGTCCCATAATGCCATATCCAACACATCTCCAAAATCGCAGCGGACTGCTGCTTCCTTGATTCGCACCAACCATTCCTGCAAGGTTTCTTCTTTTCTCTTTTTAAGTCCGTGAAACCTATACCTTTCTGCAATCACGGAACGTGTTTGTGCGTAGTGTTCGGTTAAGATTCACAATAATGTTGTAAAATCTGTTCCTTCAGATGCTCTGGGTATACATAAATTAGTCATTAATTTATATGCGTCTCGAGAAAGACTATTCAATAGTAAGGCACTTTTTATTCCATCTTCAATAACGGAGTTTGCAATAAAAAATTTCCTTTTTTGATGTACCATCCAGTCATGTACCTTGAGCAAATTCTCTCAAATTCCACTTTCATTCCGTACGTAGTCATCTTCATTAACTTTATTCTCGTTACCAAATATAGTTATAAAATAATAGGATACGCTGGCTTAAAATAAATTTTAAAATAAAAAATACTGTTACCACCTTGTTTAGTAAAGAACTCTGAATACGCATTTCGACAACTAAGTTGCCATCCTCAGTAGAAAACTGCAAAGGAAAATAATGTCAGACGTAGCACTCCGGGAGATATGCACCACACAAAACACCACTAATAACATTAATTAAGTAATTAATGTTATTGAAAATGGCTTTTACACGAAAGAAATAATGCTGAACACAAAACCACATATATATCTATACACGAACATACAAAAATTGTTATCAGCTCTATCAAATAGGACAAACTGTTAGACTTCCATTAATAATGATAATTATTCAGCTCTAAATGCTCTTTTTATATTGGATAACTTTGAGTGTTGTTAGATTGCAGTGTTTCAAATACATCTCATATACTAACAAACATTTAGCCACATAAATTAGGAACATACTTGTAGAAAGGGAAATTAGAACAAAAATCGTATTAGGTTTCTTAAGGATTTCGGCTGTTTTGCTCACACGTTAAATCGTAACTAAATCACTTAATTCAAGAACCAGTCGCAATGTCTCGACATTTCCTACTAAGCAGCATAATGTTCGCCAGTGGTTTGATGTATTTACCTATACAGTTTTTGGCATACCTCCATTTTATCCAAATATGGGCATGGACTGTTTCTCCATGCAGCGATTCAAATATAGGGGTTTACGTTGATTAATTAACTTGTCAACCAAACTAAATATTAGAGAACCCAAAATGGAGGTGCCAGTGATTAGATATTTTCTTTGACAATTGTATACATTGAAGAACATAGCAGCAACAGTTAACTGAGCCAAACTGGTATTTTGATATCCGCCTTTTATAAGCAGATGCCCAGGCAAATTTCCCCAAAGGGATTTGTCTTTTGAGGAATGAAGCATAGGTTTAATGAAACAAAGGCCATTGTAAGAAGGAACAAATTACGCGCTTTCGTGAGTTGGCCATGGATTCGTCAATTAAGAAAGGCAAAAAGTCAAAGACAAACCCTAACTAATATAAACGAACAATTAACACACTTCTGACGAGCGCCGTGCTATGTTAAAACGCATTTTCGTAGCGCTAACGAAGCGTTCGTACTTCGTACCACACACAAGACTTCCTAGCTTATTTGGTCTGCCTGCCGAGAACGACTGTCTGGATGCGAAATTTATTTAACGTTTTGTCAGCCAATTAGGGGGAAGTTCGGTTAACTACGCGACGAGAGGTGAAGACGGTATCCGCCTCGGAAACGGGAAATTTGCATTTTTCACGAAACAAACTCCAAACAAGATATGATGAATAATATATGTATATTCAGGCGTTCCTTTCTCGTTGCTCGTGGTACTTAGTTTGTTTCTTTGGAAGAAACACAAGAGAAAAATAATAAAACTGCAGAGACGTAACGGACGGTTGCAGTTGAATTTAAATGAGAATCAGAGAGATAAATCGATGCACGGAGCTTCATCGCTACTTCTGGTTCGGAATTATTTACTTTTCTCTTTTCAAGTGAACTCCCAGAGTTTGTATCTTTATGTATTAAGTACCATCAGGAAATACGAACTAGGAATCTGATCCAGTGAATTCATTATCGAAACCGGATACATACTTAATAATTCATTTATTAAGTTTTAATTTCAGATAGGTGTGTAAAAATGCAACACTACTGTGTTTCAAACAACTATGATTAATCCACCTTTTAAATCTGGTATCTTAAACTGTCGATATTAAAACCTAAAAAATAAAAATAAAATACCCTTAATACCTTGATGGCTGAAGAACTCTAGGTACATATTTCGGAGAATGCCGGATGATAGAAAAGTAGAAGAAATAGCCTGGAGAGTACCAGCCTACAAGAAAGAAAGAGGAATACCAAGAAAAAGATGGAGAGAAGCAATGCTGACGGATTTAAGGGTCAAAGACATAAAGAACTGGAGAGACAACCCCATGGACAGAAAATTATGGAAAAGAATCACAAATCTATGGGCATAAATGCCTGTTAGAAGCTGGCTTTTCGGGTGTTTTCTCGCATGTCCAATTGGTTCCTCGAATAACTTCTATCTACTCGACGTTTCGACGACATTTCATTCGTCTTCATCTGGAGTTGAACTATTCGTATGACAGGTTTTGCCATAGTTTAATCGCTACGGACGTCAGGTGTTGGACGTTTGACATTTAATGTCTGTCAGGGCGTTTGTACTTTGTTGTTTGTAAGTAAAGGTTTCCATGTTGGTGACGCCATCTCGTTTGTTCATACCACTCGTTTTTTTCGATTTCTACGGCTTCTCGTGTAATTCTTGTGCGTAGATTAGTACTTTTCATTATTGTTTCTGTTTTATCGAAGCCTATGGCATGTCCTGTGTATAATACATGCTGTACTAGTGAAGAAGTAGATGTTCGATTTTTTACCACTACCTTGTGTTCTTCTGTCCTCACACTTATTATTCTGTTAGTCTGTCCGATATATGTCTGTGTGCAGTTCCCACAAGGGATTTCGTAAACACCTTGGTTATAAACAAGATAAACCTAGACGACCGAGGTGTTTACGAAATCCCTTGTAAGGACTGCACACAGACATATATCGGACAGACTAACAAACGAATAAGGGTGAGGGCAGAAGAACACAAGGTAGCGATAAGAAATCCGACACCGACTTCTTCACATTTGCGCAACATTAAAGTTTAATAACTAATCTATGAAGCCACATACGTTCGATATAGATCAATCATAAGAGCACTTATATATATTTCTCAATAAAATAGTGGAACTAATCGTTAGCAAAAAGAGTATTGCAGGTGTATTCTTTGATCTGTCAAAAGCCTTTGATACTGTCGACCATACAATCTTGCTGAGAAAAATTAGAATTAATGCGTTTCCTAAGAATTGTACTTAGCTTACTAAAATCTTAATTGACAGAACGTAAACAATGCGTACAAGTGAAGATAAATGGTCAACATGTAATTAAATTGGCTAGACGCGGAAAGGGGTGTAACCCCAGGTTCAACATTGGGACTTTTTTTCGTTTTATTTTATACGGATGACTTATCTGAAACGACAAACCATTTTGTGAATATCTATGCCGACGATACATCGGCGACTTATGTAACAACCCAACATACTCAATTAAATTATCAATATCATTACTACCATGGTGTTCATTTTCGCATAACCGATCAAATAACACCCCGCTGCGCGACGGGAAAAGTGTGATTAAGTTTTCGTGCGTATACGATGTGCAGAAAAAAAAGGTTTAAAAAGACAGTTGCATTATAATCACCAAATCATGATTTTCTTGAGTGAATTAAATGGATTTTTATTACCATACACGTCGTTATTAATTAGTCCATTCTTCGTCATGAAAAATGTCTACGTTCCGTCTATAAACACGTTATTGGGCTGTGACATTTGAGCGTCATTTTGACGTCTACTTATCGTCGGTATAGGAAATATATTTAATGCAATAAGTAACCAATTTATCACGGCTGAGATGGAGTGATTTGTTTTAAAAGAAACATGTAGATTGTTTATGTTTGGTTGTTGCGTATATTTGAATCGCGCGCCAGTCATAACGCCCGTTTGTTTATATAATTCGATTACGCGCGTTCGAGAAGGCATTGCATTTTTCAGGTACCATCGCAGGTAGTAGTTTTTCAGTCCCTTTTTTGTCACACACAAGTTAAAAGTCGATCGGTAAAGCAACAAAATTTTTTGTAAATCTCATTGCTTCTGAATTATCCCGAACAGTTTTGTAAATTATTATTATTTCAACAATAAATCAACAAGAAATGTACAGTGCACATCCACGCATTTTTATTGCAATTTCGAAAATCACACACAAAACAAAACAGTTTGCAATATTAATATTGAAATTGTTTTTGTAATTAAAATAGAATTTAACAAATTCGTAATTAATCATTAAATTACTAAATTTAGATAGGCCAAAATTTCAAATTGATTGATAATAATGTCGTCAGTGACCAAAACAACGTCAAAAAGTGTATAATAAAAGGGGAATGATAACTTATACCAGTTAAATAATAACTTAGGAAAGCATAGCGTCACTTTTTTGAATTGAGATGGTTCATTTATTTTTAATTATTTCAACTGAGTGTATTTTATTTCACATATCTCTTAAGTTTTAAACATGTTTTATTTAAGTTTAATTCCTCGTTACATTGCCTTCATTGTTGCAATTGTAGAATGTGAATTGCTGATTATATTATTTCGGTTTTTCTTATTATTCTTTGTTAATAATTTTTTGTGTGTTTACTTGAAGGAATGAATACAAGCGACGTGCCTATATTTTGCCTTTTTTTATTTGAACTAGAAAAAGTAAAACTATGCTGGCTCGTTTCGTAGAAGTTCCATGTAGTTATTATATTTTTGTTCAGTTTCCTAAAATCACTTTTTCAATAATAACATTGTAAACAATCTGCATACGTTTTCTTAAAAAATCAACCGTACCCTCGGTCCTTAGGAGCGTGAAAAGGGTTTGCATATATTAACCCTTTCAATGCTAAGGAGCTCTCAATACACTGACGGAAAATACAAGGAGCGCGATGACCCTTTTGCTCCCGCACGAACTAATACGATCTCTATTTTATACTTGTCGATTCTTGTTTATTGTTTTTGAAATAGAGAAGAAAAGTGTGACGTAAATTTTGTTTGAAAACCTGCACAACCTCGCCAACGGCAAAATGTGAGCAGAAAATGTAGACAATTTGATTGATGATTGATCAATCAATCAATTATTATAATCAATTATTGAAATAGAAAATAAACACGATATAAAGAAAGATCCAAATACATGTAAATAACAGAATGGCAGAAAATTAATAGGTTATTTCTTTTGTTTGGAAACCTAGGCAGCGTAAAATGATAAAAAATATGATTCCTTTAATCATTTTACGCTGTTGGCGGCAATGCGTAGGTCTCCAAACAAAACAAATTGACGTCATCACTTTTCTTCTCCATTGGAATAGGGAGAGTGGAGAGTCCCCCACTCCCCTCGCCTGGTTAGTGCGTAAACGCAATAGCCGCAAAATGCCGTTGCTGACTTGTTAGGAAAAACATTATATCTTTATGTTGAGAATAGCGCAGTTTCCGCAGTGGTTCAATTATTGCAAATTGTGTAATTTACTTATTCGCGGCGTAATATTATAAAATATTTTTATTTATATTTCTTATATTTTCATTCTTGTATAACAAAAAACATTTCTAGGCCTTATAAAAATTTCGACGAGATTTTACCATGATGATGAATTACTCCAATATGTAGAAAGCATTACGGATGACGATGACTACATTGAATCGGATCACGAAAAAGAAAATATGGAAGTTTCAGAAGCTGAAAGCGACAATAGCGATGTTATAAATCCACGGCGAAAAAGACCGTATATAATTAGTGACAGTTCGGAACAGTTCGGACAGTTTGAATCGAGTGACAGTGAAATTGGCGACGCCGACATTTCTAGTTATTCGGAATTATAGGTAAATAAAAGACACTGCAACACGGCCTTCTCATATTTCTCGTGAAAACTCTGGACCAAAACATGCACCACCTTCAGACTCAAAACCAATTGAATATTTTAATTTATTTTTTACACATGACCTATAGTTGTTTATTGTAAACGAAACCAACAGATATGCGACGGATTTCTTGAATTCACATCAAATAATGTCACCTCAAGCAAGGGCCAAAAAATGGAAACCCGTAACAATTATGGAAATGAAGGCATTTGTTGATGTATTATTGGAAATAGGTATAGCTCGAAGACCAAATATATTTTCATACTGGGCTAAAAATTCAAGTCATACTCCATGGTTCGGGAAGATGTTTTGAAGGAACCGTTTTTAGCTTATTCTAATTTTTTTTTCATTTGGTTGAGAACATAAATTTGTTTCCGTCATGTCATAAAAATTATGATCCGTGTGCAAAATTTCAGCCATTGGTTGAGCATGCAAATCTGAAATTCCGATACCACTATGAACCCCATCAGGAACTTAGTGTTGATGAATCTTTGATCGGAACTAAATGTCATACAGAACTAACCCAATATTTACCTAATAAAGAGCACCATAAATGGGGAATACAATTTTGGATGTTGTGCGTTTCAGTAGTAAATTGCTGTTTAGGTGTTTTTCTGTTATCGTGGAGCTAAATCAAATATTGAGAAAACAGAAATGAAAAAGTATGGCCTTGGTCATGTTGTAATGACAACACTGCTAAATATGGGTAATTACCTGAATAAGGGTTTTCATGTATTTATGCATAATTTCTATACCAGTGCAAGTTTGGCAAAATATTTGTATTACCATGCTACCTATTTAACGGGCACAATTAGAAGAAATAGGAAGGGCCTTCCAAACAATGTAAAATCGATGAATGTTGGACAAGCCAAATATTGCAGAAACTTAGAAGTTCTTTTGTGTGGATATTGAGAGAAGAAATCAAAAAAATATCCAGTGTTACTTATATCGTCTAAGGCTATTGCTGAAACTAAAGTAGTTACAAAAAAGTGCAGAGGGTAAGAAACTAAGAAAACGAAGCCTTCAATAATCATAGATTATAACAAATCCATGGGTGGAGTTGACGGGTTTGATATGATGATGTATACATATCTTGATGAAAAGAGGACAGTGAAATACTGGAATAGAAAGTTGTATTTTTCCTTTTTTGAAGGATGGTGCTGAATGCTTATATCATCTACAAAGAAAATACCAATGGTAGAGTAATGTGTTCACATCGTCAATAATAGAGAGTATAGAACAAGAATGGTTGGCAGAAAAGGGGAATCCTGCAGCAACTAGTAAGGTTGTTTCCAAAGGTATCGGTTTAGGTTTAGAGAAATTACCAGGTCGCAATTTGAGAAGATGCATTGTTTCTAGTAATAAAGATGCGGGACCAGTAAAGAGATCAAACCTTATTTGATCCAAGTGCAAAAAGGGGCTTCATGGATTATTTATGGCAACATAAATGTTCATATGATATGGGACTGTGTGTAAAAGAATTAGGTACATTTTATTTTTCACTTATGTTGAAGTTATAACATTAATTTTTTGCTTTTGAAATAGTTTTCGTAAATAAAATGCTTCGAAAAATGAAATATATTTTTAAATTTCTATGTTAGCAGCGTGGCACTTTTAGCTAATTCTCTAAAAATCATGTTGGCACTCAAATGGTTAAGATCGAATAGAAGGCACGGGCAAGAAATCTATTGCATGCCATCGAAAGGTGACGTAGAATGTATCCAGGTATCACAAAATCTGTCTCTTGCGCTAAGTCAAGACTAATGCCGCTTATAGTATAAGCTTTCTTCTTGTTCTAAAAGCACTACCATAATGTTGCCGAAACAATTGTAACATTGTGTTGCAATAGGCTGTGAAGGAAATGTTTTACTGTGTAAGTAATATTGAAACTACCTACAAGCAATACTTCTTTCATGGGGTTAATAAAATTTGCAAACGAGTATAATACGATAGACAGTGGCACAGTTAGTGCTGCAATATCCATTTACCCCTCATAGTTTTGTTTCGTCGTCTTCAACCGGCGGCATCCCTTTCAACAGGAAGCCGAAGACCGTCCGGAAACCGTCTTTTGACGGCCCATTATAAATGACAAACGGCTTTTTAAATCGCCCCTCCTCGAGCGAAAATTCAATTTTACAAGATATACAGCGACGATTCCTCTTACTTTATTGGACGGGAACGTCCGCTTTATGAACTAGCACGCTCCTGACAGTCGTACAAACTACGTCGCTCACCTACTACCCTTCGCAGCGTCTCCGAACACTTTACGGACGCGTTTACACTTTATTTCTTTTTATTCCTCGCACTCTCTCGTTCGCGAGAAATAAGTAATTGGCGGGGATTTCGCGGTATTAGCAGTACGTGACTGGAGCGATGCGGTATATACGATGCGACGGTCCGCGCATCCGTGTGTTAACGGCA
This sequence comes from Osmoderma eremita, assembly GCA_031763485.1. NCBI lineage: Eukaryota > Metazoa > Arthropoda > Insecta > Coleoptera > Scarabaeidae > Osmoderma > Osmoderma eremita. Next base: position 23,792 of record JARFOC010001327.1, read on the forward strand.
CGGAGACTCGACTAAAGGGATAACCACCACACAACGATGAAATATGAGAAATACAGATGCTAGGAAATATTCTAATGTTACATAAAATTCAACATGGTGCAAATGTTTTATAGTCCTGAAGTAAAACTATACAAATGAATATAGAGTTTTACCTATTAGAAATTACGAATGGATCGAGTTAAATTTAACTCATTTTTAACTCTTATCGGGTGTATAGAATTTTCTATTTTGGAAATTCAAAATATATTTGCACTAAGGGGATAAAATGTGCAAGCATGAGGACGAGTATATCGATCATCATCAGCATTGCTTTTAATGTTGGTGGTATATTCTCTATAAAAAAAAACTATGCAGTTTACTTCGAATAGGTGCTTGCATGTTCTCATCATATGTTTGTAATCGGTCATTTAGTGGTATGCCTTTCCTTTTCTTGGGGTTTTTTCGACTTGATAATGAAGCAGCTCATTGCTCCTGTTTTATATTATATATTGTTCGCTCTGAGCAACCCAAAGCTTTACTTGCTTCTTGAACGGTAGCACTCACATTTATAGTTTTATTAAAATAATTTAAAACATTTGCAATCATACACTTCTCCTTCAGGCTCCATTAATGCAGTGAAAGCTGTAATTAAATGTATAGGTCATAAATTTTCTAAAAATCTAGAAAAATATTCATATTACCCTGTACACACTCGAAGAAGATGGAAGCGTTCTGAAAGGAACGATTTGTATAACTATATATAAACAAATTACCGTGGAATTTAACCAAAAATATTTTAAAACTACGAGGATGACGATTGACAGCACTTGACGCTAATGGACAAATAGATAGGTACTTTGCCGACGCCGGCACATGTAAATAAGTTGCAACATAGCAATCGAAAGTGAATATTGCGCTAGTGACAGCAACTAAGGATAGTAAGAGATAAAAGTTGCTATTATATCCCATACTCGGAGGTTGAAACGATCTATAGAAGGAGGAAATTTAATTTAACGAAGTTATATTAAATTTTCTGTATGTGTGATACCCGTCTAAGTTTTGTGCAACTTGGCTTTATAATGAGAAATACCCTGAAATCGCTATAGGTACCCTGCATTTGTAATAAGTTGTATATTGTAGCGAGATTTGGCCACCATACTACATCTAGCTTTGGAAATAATTCAACGTCGATTTTTAAAATTTCTATATTGTGGATAGTGGATGGCGAATCTCCGCTAAGAGATATCGACTATAACACCTTATTTGAAAGCACAAGGTGGAATCATCGCTAAACCGTAGCAATATACGATCATCTCAATATATGTGGAAGTGTTTAAGCTAGAATAGGTTGGCAAGCTTGTCATTACGTGAGAGAAATTATGTTGGTAGGAATGTTCATATGTACA
>JARFOC010001328.1:0-38281 GCA_031763485.1 Osmoderma eremita
TTGGGACAACTGTACTTTCCTGATACGCCTTACAAGTCAGAAAATGTGACAGATTATCCACTGCTAACTGTTTTCCGACAACATCATCTTACACTTGAAAGCTTTCACATGATTATGCATATCTGTTATCACTTGATGTGGTCCTCGCAATTTCGTATTAAGTCCGACAAGTATTTTGTGATATCTACCATAAAATTTGCAAAAAAGGTACCTCGGATAATAACCTGACATCTCGTCCTTTCACTTCCTTGAAAGAGCGTATTTCTTCTTTGAGTTTCCAAAACCGATCGAGAACCATAGAACACCAAAGCCATCGCACCTCTGCATAAAAAGGTAAACCAGTGTAATCACTTTCTAAATCACGTAAAAACGCAGAAAACTGTCTCTGATTAAAGCCACGTGACCTTATGAAGTTTATCATTTTTTCACTGACTTTAAAACGCTTTCCAACTTGATCACTTTTGAGCATCAAACTTTTTGGTGGATTATACAATGAACATGATGAAAATCTGGTTTGTCACTGCACGTTTCTCTGATCTTTGTCTGTAATATTTTAATGAAGCCATTATTTGCTCCAGTCATTGAAGGAGCTCCATTCTGTTGCAACGGAACACAATTTTGACAAATCTAAATTGTACTTTCGCAGACGTCCATAAACAGCATTGAAAATATCCTCCCCACTTGTTGTATGGTACTAATTCCAGTAATTCTTCATAAACGAACAAAAACTGCGAGGTGCGCCACACCACACACATCTGTACTTTCGTCACATGCAATAAAAAATGCAATGAAAGAGTCTGATTTTGTTTTATTTGATCACTTATATTGGCAGCCAGCTCAGTAACCAGCTCAGCGACAGTATTCCGGGACAAAGATATATTTTGAAAAGCTTTCACGCTCCCGGGACTTACAATTTCCGCGGCCTTTGCAAGGCACTCTTTTATAAATTCCCTTTCAATAAATGATTTTGAGTGTTTTGCGATCAACTCCGACAGTACGTAGCTCACTTGAACGGCAGATTCATTTTCTTGCTTTGGACGTGTAAACATAAGCTATAGATCTTTTAACCGTGATTTTAGCTTATTTAACTTTTCATTTCTAATCATCCTGTATACTTGTCAAACTTAGTTTTATGACTATCATAGTGACGTTTTATTTTATATATTTTTGGGACACCGACTGTACGTTACAAATCAAGCAAATATTTTCTTCTTTTACTTCACAGCAAAGAAACTAATTCCCACTTTTCTTGAAAGTTACAATGCTCATATACAATTTTCCTATTACTTCCACTTGGTTTTGAAATAAGCGTGTTAAAAACTGACTGAACTCAATCGAGCGGTATTGGCTTATATACGGATTGTGATTTCTCGACAGTTCTTTCCAGAATGTTCAGATATCTGGACTGGCGCGATAGAACTTTCTGGAACAAGCCAGATGACATTGGCTTTAGGTTGAGTACGGCCACCTTAGTTCATCCTCCTAAATATAGATGGCACTACTTGGTCCATTTTATACCAATCGTAACAGTTCTTTATTTTCGGGCTGCGTAACGATAAATAAACACAAAACATTTACTCTCTTATAATTATTTATGATGGTTTTAATTAAAACCAACTTACATATACAAAATATGTGTTAGAAAACTTACCCTTCTCTGAAAACTGTCTTCCTAATATAGCATATTATCAAAGCTTCAATATAACTAATTAATTTTCATTAAAATCACATATACAACAACTGACAACTTACGTCAGTCGTCGAAAACGGTCGTGATACGTGTGTGGACTTGTTGCAACGCGCGCCTTTTCAAAACCGGTTTTTAACAACACGCTCGCAGGCCACATTATCTGGCTGCTTTCAAAATTGATTCGGGCCGCAGGAAAATGCTCAGTGGGCCGCATGTTTGACATGGCTGCTCTGGAGTAACTTGAGATAAGATACAAGAGCACCGTTAGTTGAAAAGAATTCGCGAAAAAATAATTATGCGAACTGCTATAGAGTTTACATACACATGTGCGCTGGCTAGGGAGACAGCATGAAAGAGGTTTGACATGATTTAGTTGTTAGAAGAGATGATTCCTTAGAGATAGGACACTGCAATACTAACAGATGAAACTGTTTTGTGCTATCTACAGCATTTGAAGAAATTGATTTTGCATGACGGTAAATTTCAAATAAATATTTTTAAGTATCTAACATTTGTTGCTACTGCCACATAAACCGTAAATTTACCGTCCAACAGATACGCATAACGATATTTTCAACACTTTTACTATGCGCATCGGAGACAAATAGTTCGTTTTAGACCTGCTAATTTAAGCAAATTTATTGAAATAAAGACCTAATGATGTTGACAGGATGCGAAGTATTTAAAATTCTGGGGATAAAATCTTTCAAATTTTACTAAATACCTGCGTTTTCTTGATTAGAAAATGTTGTTTCATTTATCGTATTTGACTGACATTTATTTTATTTCCGCCTAGTGTTTATCTTTCATTAATTTCACTTGATTGACTTACATGTATTTCAATATAAATGTAGATGGCAGAATTTATTCTTGTAAATCTGGATTAGCTGTAACTACAAATGGTTGGGCAACGATCATACAAGATTCTTTATTATTTCTTTCAATTTTATTTTTATAATTGTTTCAGCTGAAGGCGATAAAGGAAGAAGCACATTGGATACATTGTTAGCCACTACCTATTGCAGATCTCAATTTTATCTGTCGAGTCAACTAGCACAACTTCATCCAGAATTAACAATGCCAATGTTTTCGGGTAAGTTTTTTCTTGTTTCTTTTTACATTTTCAAAATATTAAAAACGACAGGTTTGTATACATTTTCCACATAATTAATATCAGATTGATACATAATTAAATATTTTCTTTGTATTTTCCTTGTTATTAGTGAACCATATTTGCCAGTTAACGTTTACACAAGGAAATATTCGTAGATCGTAATACATACATATTTCGGCGAAACACATACTTCCTATTCACTACTGCTATCTACTTAAATAACAATGTAGTTTAATTACGAAATAAACCTTTCCTTTTATTCGCGTGGAAAAAGTTTGAAGCGTGTCAATGAAAGATGAACGTACGTTATGAAGTTTTATTTCGTCCTAAAAATCACAGTAGGAAAGTTAAGTTAATATATCACATCCAGAAATCGTAAAGGCCATTCGTGGAAGTGAAATCTTTTCCGCACAATAGAAATTCGGAAAGCAAAAACTTACAAGAGTTTGTACTTAGTAAACTGGAACAATGGGTAATTCATCATATTTTGGGCAGCGGCCTTTATATCTGAACAAAGGTTGCAGATGTTAGAAGCAGACAAAATGAATTGGGCATTAATAGATTAAAAGTCGATGTCTGCTTAAAAGTATTTATACAGTGTAAAAGTTTTACTTTAATTTGACCAATAATTTTGTCATTTGTTAGTAAACTTGATATGTTTTGATCTACTCTAATTGTTTTTCCAGAGATAACATGCCGATTCCAAACAGCAAGACCCGAAGTCAAACAGCTCTTATTGCAATATCTACTACCGTGGCTTCATAATATGGAATTGGTTGATCCAAATGTACCTCCAACTAATTTGTTGTACTATTATCAAGTAAATTTTGTAAAGATGTTGTTGATTTCGTTTAATGGAGCGTTTATTTCTTAGTTGCACGCTAACGAATTGAGATCCGGTGGCAGAAGAGAAGGATGGGGTTCAGCTGAGGCTACAGAAATGGTACTAAATAATATCTTCTATATAACCGCTAAGGTAACTAATCTACAAATCCTATTGAATTTATTCGTAATTGTCAAATTATTAATAATTTTTATAGTTTGGAGATAATCACCCCAAAGAATTAGAAAAGATTTGGGCGACCCTATGTAAAACTTGGCCTAATAACATGAAAGTTATAATACGCTATTTGATAATTATATCGGGAATGGCGCCTAACGAACTTTTGCTTTACGTAAGACAAACTTCGATATTTCTTATAAACCCTTAATTGTTTTGCTCTGAATCCGTAATCTAGGCGAAGAGGGTCATACTATACTTAGCTAGGGTTGAACCGCCCAGGCTTTTAGACGAAATGATGGTCGAATTACAAACGGTTGAAACACTTAACTGCTTAATAGAGAGAACAGAAACGCCGCCGTTTTATCGGTTAACTGTGATGAGAAAAGCTTCTAGCCATTCCGACGGTACAGGTGGCGTAGCTGGCCAGTCCGATAGTAACAGTAGAAACGATTTAGGTAAGTGATAATCGTAAAGTTAAACGTCCGTCATTGGTAATCATTTAGGTTTATTTAAATTTCCTGTAAGGGTTCGTATGTATACAGATTGGGGCATATTTTAAGTTCCATACACAGTAGCGTACGTTGTATAGCTGCACGTATACGCGTATGTCTGTAGCTTAGGTGGGGAATATCGGTGCCTGTCTCCTAACAGCAATGACGAAACAACTACGGGCAGTGATAAATTAACTGTTACCTGACGAAACGTGATACCGCCTAAAAATGTATGTTCAATTGAAGAGAAATCAAAAATTACAAAGTGCTACTACAGCAGCAGTATAGCGCGGAAGAAATTGTCGAGCGTTTTGCTTTTTCTTTTGAGAAGCGTCCCATACGGACATTTAAAACAATTAAAAATATTGCAGGAAAGTTTGAGGAAAAATGTAGAAAATTCTAGTGAAAATCGTCTGTAATGAAAATCGTGTAAATGAAGAAGCTCAGATAACAAAGTCGCGGTAGAGGTAAATTGACCGGGGCCGGCTAGTGTGTAGAAAAGTCGGACAATTACCACATTAACAATGCATATGTTACCAACAGAGAAATTAAATTGTATCCGTAAACTTAGGAGTATTCTACGTGCTAGCATACGAGGACTACTTCCTAAAAATCTAGTTAAAACAATATTTAACACCGAAGAACACAAATTGTTAGAAAAAGGACTTAATTATAATCAAAATTTTTGTTGCAACGACTCCCCGCACCTAGCAGTAGAAACAGATTTAGCTTTTACAAATATTCCTAATAATATAATATATACTAGCTTGTAATATTATCACAAAATACAATACACGACCTTTTCACAATAGGGACCTCAAGATTGCAAAATCTGTCAAAAATAAAATTGTAGAGAATGATTTAAAATACAAAATAGGATACGGTGGCTTAAAATAGTAAAAATAAAAAATACCCTTACCACCGTGATGAGTGAAGAACTCCTGGATACGTATTTCGGCAACTAAGTTGTCATCCTCAGCAGAATCTACGAAGAATGGCAACTTAGTTGCCGAAATACGTATCCAGAAGTTCTTCACTCATCGAGGTGGTAAGGGTAAGGGTATTTTTTATTTCTACTAGATTGCAGAACGATTTGCCGTTGAGAGAACACAAAAGACGCATTTGGTTGTTTTTAAATAGTTTGTTTTCAAACTAAATAGTCATACATACAAATGTAAAAATAAAACTTGTCTTCGTACCCAGCCCCTTATATATGCGCTCGGTTTTGGTTCCGCGGTGAGTGCACTGACGCGGTGGCGAGTAGACAGCAAGCGGCTGTAGCCCGTCATATGTCCAGGGCACAGACGGGTCTCGGATCGACGGCCGTTGCTATTTGTCTTTTTGGACGCGCACAAAACAGTCTTTAACACTCGTTACAACTGCATTTATTGCAATAAATATTTTTGTTTGGAACATGCCATTATGAAGTGTTCCGATTGCTACTGTATCAGGTCTGACCAGATTTAGTTTACATTTCCTAAATTCCTGTTATTTTCTTTGAATTATTGAATTTTCGTTTGTTTGTTTTGAATGGAGATATGTATATTTTTGTTGAAGTTTTTCTAGCTCTTAAGAGTTTAACCCCTTTCACAAAGGCTCTAATAAAGGACTGTTAGTCATAAATAAAACTATTTTTTTTCTTTAAAATTTTTGTTTATGATACTAAATACATACATTTCTAAAAATAAATGGAATTGTATTAACATTTTTTTTAGATAAGACAAGTTATGTAGGCTTTACAAATGTCGGTCTAAGAGACCGCGCGCGGGTATACGTGTTTCATATTTTGACGCGGATATAGTAAATTTACCTATAAATTTATTCAATTACCAATTATTAGCTAAAGCATAGTTTTTAAGAATTGTCTATGGAATAACGTATACCATATGCTCACTTATGTTGCTTTGTGTACCCTATGTTTATTCAGAAAATTGAGAGAAATTGTAACCATGTAAAATGTGTGAATATGGCAAAGCAATCATTCCTAAGATTAGCATTAAAAGAATTAACGCTACCACTCTATTCATCCTATATCTGATAAAATATACGCAATTTCCTATTATATAGAATCCTTTGTCTATGTAACTAAATTGTCTAAGTTGGCATTTCTTCCTACATCTAGGAGTCGAAAAGGGTACAATTCACACAAAAAGACACAGTGGCGAGGACCCCCTAAAATCCGGCGCTTCTAAATCTGACGGCATGAAAGCATTGCCCGATTTTAATTCTCCTAAATCCAGAAATGCGAATGGGGGAAATATATCAGAAGACCTATGTACGCCTACAACAGATGATGTAAGTTTTACACACGTGCCAATGATATTATTTTTAAAGTTAATCGTTAAATTGTTAAATGAATAGCATTTGATATTTTTTTGGGATTTTACGAGCCTATTAGATTAAGATGATATAATGCAATGCAAAGTATGTACATTTTTATTAGGCTTCGGAAGATCTATTTTCAAGAACAATGGGAATAGAAAAATTAGATATTTCAATTCCACAACCACATCCTTTGCCAATGCCAGCATATGGAGGATATTTTGCTCCTCTCAGAGAATATTTACCAGATACGTCTCAACCAATATCTGGATTTCATAGGTGAATTCCTTTTTTTAATTTCATGCATTAAAGGTTTCATTATAATATTTTGTAGGTGTAACGTTGCTGTAATGCTTTTATGTGACGTAGTGGTGGATGGCATAGAATTGGACTGGACTGTTCATGTGCCACTTATGCTCCACATAGTTTTCCTTGGCATGGATCACACGAGGTTTCTAGTGCATCAGCACTGTAAGCAATTGCTATTGAATTTGCTGATTGTCCAAGCGCAGCATAATGATCACTTAATGGTGGCTCATATTTTGCTGAATAGTAAAACCAACGAATTAGCATTAGGATTGCCAACACCTCAATTGCCAGTTATAAGTCATAATTTCACAGGTAAGTTCGTATGTGATATTTGGTGTGGTATGATTTTTGATGTTTAGTTAGGATGTTCTATTGAATGAAGAAGATATGTGAATTTTTTGATATACCTAAACTCGGAATAAGGCATTGTACAAATAAAATAAAAATGTGCTGGTACTCAAAAATATGAGTTTTGAAGTACTTTTTAGATTATTTATTTATTTGTAACATAAATTTATCTACACATTTAGATAATTTTAAATTGTAACTTGTACATTATTTTATGTTGTATGTTTTTGTATTAGTGTCAATGTATGTAAATATTACATTATCAGTGTTATTTTTTTGTTTCTCCAAATATGTGACATGTGTATAGTAAGAGCTTATTTTACTACATTGTTTGGTTTGTGTTGTAGAACCTGATCCAATATTTGATAGTTATCTTCAAGGTCCCATGCCTGTTGTTTCTAACGTAGAAACAAATACTAGTAGCGCGAATGTTGTCTCGTCTTGTGTTAATGCAAATAGTACAGGTAATTTTTTCTAGCAAAATCCCGAAACTCTAACGAAACGGTATAACAACCACTATAACTTGTTTTTACAGAAGATAAACCGAAAGAACCTGCCATTCCACCAGTAATAGTAACACCCGAAGAAACTTCTTCCTGGACCGGCCCTGAAATCGGTCCAAATATGGCTATACAAGAAGTCATAAAATCCCTAATAGATTTCCTGGCCAATAAACAGAACCAACCGCTTTGGAATTATGAAGATATCACTGCGAAAGTGTGGCAGATAAGGAGTGCTGAACAAATCGATGTTTTCTTGCAACATGTTTTGAGGGTGTTCCAAGACTCGTTGCCCAACGCCCACATTAATGAGCGCTGGGCTCAAACAGCCTTACAATTGGGATTGAGCTGTTCTTCAAGACACTACGCTGGTCGCTCTTTACAAATATTTAGAGCCCTGAGAGTTCCCATAACGTCCAGAATGTTGTCCGATGTCTTGAGCAGATTGGTTGAGACTGTCGCTGAGCAAGGGGAAGACATGCAAGGTATACATCAACTTTTTCACTGCCGTCAAGTGGTTTATATACATCTCTGTTTCAGGATATGTTACTGAGCTACTTCTAACATTAGAAGCGGCAGTAGATTCTTTAGAATCTGATTTTCGTCCTCTGGATTTCATGAGGGACTTCTTTAAATCTACTCCCAACTTAAATAATAAAGAAACAGCTCTATACAAACGAACTGGTGGCCATTTAATGTATGGAGATGGTGTAACGCCATTCCCATACTTAAACCAAGGTGGTCACATACGAAGCACTAGTTATTCGGTGTCTTATAATCTCAGAAAGAGTTCCGGATCTCCAGCAGCCGATCCGAAAGAGTTGAAAAATCGCATGAGCGCAGAAATTGATAACAGGTCTGGATCAAATTTGAGCAAGTTCTGTTCGAATCTCTCCAGGTCTAGGTCGGCTCAAAGTTTAAAACTATTAGGCGATTCAGCGTCTCAAGACGACAAAATGACAATTTTAGCTCAACTGTTTTGGTTGTCGGTTTCACTCTTGGAATCGGATTATGAACATGAATTTCTTTTGGCTTTAAGACTATTGGCCAGGGTAATGCATAGATTGCCATTAGATAGACCGGATGCAAGAGATAAAGTTGAGAAGTTGCAAGCGCAATTGAGATGGAATTCTTTTCCTGGTGTTCATGCTCTCTTATTAAAGGTAGCTTTGAAATTATTACTTACAATGCAATTATTAATGTACGGACTTTTTGTTTAAATTAAGTGGGTTGATAATAACGTATGTTTCAGGGATGTACACATCCTAACATATATGAACCTGTGGTAGCGTTGCTATCTCAATTTACTCCTCTACTTGATCTAGTCGTTGTGGACCCCTCCCAAAGTATCGCTTTTCCGATGAATGTTATAGCTCTTCTACCTTATATGCTACTAAATTATGAAGATGCTAATGAATTGTGTATTCGTAGTGCTGAAAATATTGCACAGGTAATATAACCAGTAATTTTCCCTGATCTATGGGATCCTCTGTAATCGGGAATGCAAACACGCAGCAAACAAGGATATAGGTTAGGAAGGAGGCAGACCAAACTTGTTATCAGTCGAGTAGTGCAATGAAATAAACATATTTTTTAACCAAACCAAAATTAAAAAGAGTTAAAAATAAGCAACAGTATATGGGGGACAAGCATTTGAAATCTGATAAAATTTTAACTAAATCAAATTTAACAAAAGAGGCGCATTTGTCAGTCTAGTTTGATATAAGACCATACTCCCTACTACATTTTCCTTTGCATAGGCCTCCGTAGAACAGTGACAATTACGATATAATAAAAAGAAATGTAAATGTAATATTCCGTGTATTGAAGTAAATTAGACTAAATGATTCACATTTTATATTTAGGTCAGCATTGAAAAGAGTAAAAAATTAGAAAATCTAGGAACAGTTATGAATCTGTACAGTCGCCGAACTTTCTGCAAGGAAAGCTTTCAGTGGACCAAGTGCGTCGTTAAATATCTATACGATACTTACTCTTACCTCAGCTTACCCATGCTGACATTCCTCGTGGAGGTACTAGAGAAAGGTCCGAGTAATTTGCAACTTTCGGTCCTCAACATTCTCCACTGTATGTTGCACTACATAGATTTAGCGTCCGCTGCATCTCAACCTATAAACGCGGATCTGCTTAGAGTAATTGCTAAATATATAGAAGGACCTCACTGGAAAGAATCGTTAAAAATCTTAAAATTAGTAGTTACTAGATCAAGTAGCTTAGCAGCGCCACCCACGTCGCTGCATACGCACTGGGAAACTTCAGTAACTTCAGTTCCTCATCCATCATTTTCTGAGATAGAAGTTTTCAGCAAAAAGGAACTTCCTGGTAAGAAATTAATAACCATATTTACTTAGTGTATTAAGGAAACTTGTGTGCTATAGGTAGAACAATGGATTTCACATTTGATATGTCCCAGACCCCAGTAATAGGACGGAAGATTTTAACCAAACCAGCAGATGATAGTGCGCAAGCTAAAGCAGTGGCTTCGCCTCGAAGATCTTGTTCTTTAAGTCCAGCGGATACAGCACCATTTTCGGGATGGAAAAGGCCGTGGATGTCTCAGGTATAATACAGGAATACCGAAAAGAAATTTAAAAACGATATTTTTACCACTCTAGGGTCGCGTAAGAGAATGTCTAGTGAACCTTCTTACAACATGCGGTCAACGTGTAGGTTTACCAAAGAGTCCATCGGTGAGTTATTGATTCGTTATTAAAATTATTTTAACCCTGTAAGTTTGTAAAAATACTGTGTCTGTATTTATCAGCTACTAGAGTAAACTGTAGCATGTGTTTAAACTTTCGGATCTGTACAGTTTCTTCAGTCCGTGAATGAACAGAGTTTGTATGTTTAGTTTCTTGACATATCCACATCTCACATTAACATCACATATATCCATTAATGAAAGTTTGAATGTATGTAATTAATTCTTATTCCATAACAAAAAATAAAATTCAACTCCAATACAAGGGTAAAGAAAATTTATATGGATCGTAACATCCAAATGTATGTTAAGTTGACAATTGGTGTCAGACCAAAAGGACAACGATTGAATCCCAAATATTATATAGCAACTACCAAGTATGGGAGGGGGGGGGGGGGGGGTGGCAATGTTATGGTCTGGAAATGCTTCTCTGGACAGGGAATCGGACTTATACACCGAATAGAGGGAATAATGAATCGCTTTGTGTACATTGACATTTTAAAAGATCTAATGTTAGCGTTTGCTGAAGAGATGGAAATGGAGGTTCCAGGACGGCAACGATCCGAAGCATACCTCTCAACACTCTAAAACTTTTAAAGTGGCCTGCGAAATGTCCCGATCTCAATCCAATTGAGAACCTATGGGAGATTGTAAATATGAAAATTGATGGGGAAAATTGCGCAACATAGGTGGCACTATTTTGAAGCTATTAAAGTAGCATGGTACAGCATATCAGGGGATGTTATTGGCAACTTGATATCTACGATGCCAAAAAAATGTGCAACAGTTATACAAAGTAAAGATATTTAAAAAATTTCTGACTCTTAAGCAAGCGGTGCTTTAGTTATGGCCAATACTGTACATATGTAATCTATAAAAAATAAGGCCATAAAGTGGGGTACAAAAGCTCGGATGCCCGCTCCGTCGGTTGCAATTAATTTCTATTCCTTGGCAAAAAATGAAATTCAACTCCCATACAATTGAAGGAGCATACATTAAAATGCGCATAATAATATCCGTACCTTTCACATGCAAAAGCAGATTAATGACACATCTCTTATTAATTCCATAGTATGTATATTGTTAATGAATTTTTCTCTTATAATTTCCAATTGCCGATGTCCCTCTAGGATGATATGATTAATATTATTTACTCCAAGGTAAAAATTAACTGACACAGTTTCAATATCACGCAATAATGTCTAACACCAAACCACACGAGAGCTTCTATTTGGGTAATGTTGTAACGTATGCACGAGAACACCAACAAGATAAATTCATTATTACGATTTCGAACAGCAACGTGAGTTTTCGAAAAGAGACACAAACACTTAACGGATATTTTATTTTCAAATATGATACTGTAATACATATGACTTGTTCTTCGAATGCCGTAGCATCTGTAGCTGTGATTTTTGGTTTATACAGTAGTACGATTGCATGTTTCAGTGTTTTTGTTTCTCTGTCACAAGCAATAACACTAAATGTGGACCAAAAGTTCACAAAGTATGTAAATAACACGTTATTTCTATCCTCTCACCTCTATCTCTCAAAATTCTATTGCTTGTATTTATTGATAATTTGTATACGTGTAATTGAGTGACATCTATGGATTTTTTCAGTAAACTTCACTACTGCACTGCACGGCCTCCTGTATAAATGACACACTGTCAGTCTATCCGACCCTACGCGTCAACAATTCTCGTGAAATGATATACAATAGTCTAGTGGCTTCATCTTTCCATATAAAACCATTGTCGGAATTTAAACACAACTAATTTGTATCACTGACCACATCCAAAAACCATCGTAAATCTTGAACTAAAGATGGGCAAGACCGCTTACACTGAAAGTGTATATTATATTTAGTAGGCCGTGCTACACTAATATCCAAATACACTAAGCATATAGTCATTAGGTTTGTTCGATTTGACCAATGCGTTTGACTGCATAACGTTTTGGCCATATCGAACAAATCTATTTACACTTTTTGAAAACATTGTGATGATTCCTCGGTATTTTCATGTTTCAAACGTTAATTATGTATTTACTCCATAGATGGCGCTTTCATACACAATTGATTTTATTAATAATAATTTGCCACACTCTTATCAGACCTGCATTTCTCAATGTACCCCTAAATCGTTTTTAAATTCTGATTTGTAGGTAATATTTAGTCAGAGCTCTGATATATTGGAACGACAATCGAGTATGGCCTCTAGTACCGAAGAAATGTCGGCCGCTAACAACGATCTCAGCGGCGGATCAAGAAGGGACGATGCAACAGCAGATTTTGGTGTCTTCAAAGACTTTGATTTCTTAGAATATGAAAGTGAAAGTATAGAGGTAACTATGTGTATTTAAATAATGGGATTTTGGGATGTAATAGATACAACAAAGATAACTGGCAAACTTATTTTATAGGGCGAAAGTACTGATAACTTCAATTGGGGAGTTCGTAGAAGACCTCTAAGTGAAGGTGAAGAAGAACAACCAAGTTTGAGACAATTGGAAGATAGCATAAGCGAACAGACTCCAGTTTTAACCGTCAGAAAGGTACACGTGTGTCCCTTTAACCACAATGTGAGTGCTCGTCCGCAAATTGAAGCTTTTTGTTTTGTTCTTTTCTTTTATGTAATACCTGTTACGTTTATATATTCAGGCAATTTAAGTTCAGTAACTGCCATATTCGCTTTTCTTTTAAAATTTTCCTAGTGAGGATCGTATTTTATTAAAAAGAACCTATGCTAAGCTTGAAATAAGTGCTAGCTTCCTCAATCTTAACATAACACTCCATGCTATGTGGCAATTACTAACCTTTTTCAAGTAAACTGCTATGATTATTTTAAAATACCAATAAATGCAGAGAGTGGGTGCAGAAGAATCATCTGACGACGAAGTCGGTTCTGAATCTCCCTTGGATGAAATTGCTGTTGCACCAGAATTCGAAAATAGTTCGACAGGTGCTGCAAGTGTATTTCCTCCATCATCATTGAGTCTAACAAGGCGTGATTCCAGTGCTCGATCTGATACAAGGTAACAGCTATGATTGTATCTACAATTAATATTGTATTAATTTTCGCAATATTAGTGGATCTAGCGCTGGCGATTTAGGAGATGTCACACCGTGCAACGCTTCGCCAGGTTTAACAAGCATGAGACCAATCACCCGTAGTGATACAGTCGAAACTTGGTCATTCTATGTTCAAACTACACTATCACAGAATCCTACAAATCCGTTACTGCTATTCCATCAGCTACAGAAGCTTATCAAAGTAACATTACTGAACTTCTGTGCTTTCTACTAATCCATTACTTGTTTTTTTTTAGAGCATTTCGAACGCCACAATTGCTATTACTCAAGAATCTTGTTCCTACTTGTGTCAATCCGTAGCTAGTAGTTTACCTGCAGTAAAAATAATGAGTTCAAGATTGAGTGCCATGGTAGACATTGTGACGCATCGCATACTCCCTATTCACTTCATATGGTTCAGTACGACGAACTTAAATAATCAAAAATTATTTGAGACATTAAAATATGGAATGTTAGAAGTACAAGAACACCTCGATACGTTTTGTGATAAACGTGAACAAGCAACGATGGTATACAGATTTCTATTACTTTCAATATTTTAGTTTTTCTAATCGACTCTTTATTATTATTATATAGTATTCAGACTCGGTAAAAACCTCGCTAAAATTGGAGTTACTGAGCGCGCAACACAACGATACAAGACAAGAAGATTATCTTTTAGACTTAGGAAAAGCTCTATATAAACTACATTTCCAATTATTATTGCTTATAGAATCCGCTAATAAAATGATATCGATGTTAACTACGACATTAAAAAATATCCAGGTATTACCTTACAAGTAAAGATTAAACCTGTATATTAAAATCCATGATTATTGTTTTCGTTGCAGTATAAAGATATTACCCACGAAATTATTGTTATAAAAAGCGCTTTGGCCCGAGCAATTGAAGATACAGAAGCAGACGGTGGTACACCCACTCCTATTCCTACAGCTACTTCTCCAGCGCCGCTAACGTTAGAAGAGTTAGAAATCTCTCTATATGAGTTGTTATCAAATGAAAAATGGCCAGCTGCTATTTCGCTCGTCAAACATAACCGAGGCCAGTTCAGTGAAGGTGATGCGAGTTTAAGCTTTGAAGACGACCTTGTCATCATTCTGAATACTTATTGCAAAAGATTAGTACAGGAAAAATCGGGTAAATATAATTTTTATAATTATCAATTCGCTCGCATATAAACAATAAAATTTCAATTTCAGATTGTTTCGTCATCACAAATCAAGATGGCGATATGGGCGATGTGTTTGTGAGGTTATTCCAATTATCTTCCGCTGTGCAAGATTTAGAGGGGATGATTAAGGATCGCGATCAATCCGATGTTTCCGTGTCCAGTCAGCCTAAAGAGTAATAATTAGATGAATTAGCTGTATTTCTGCCATTCTTTGGAAGTATATTGTAATTGTAACGCCTTTGTGATTTATTATGCATCTCCATGTACCTATTTTTAAGTAGGCTTAGCTTATGAAATATAAGAATAAAGTAGGGACCGTGTATCATTAGTATGCGAATTGTGTTTCATTCTGACCCTATTTTTTATAATTTTCGTGTACGTACTAAGAGGCTCTGTTCCCGGTTCGGTTCGTTGGCCAACCCAAGTAGTACTTCGCGGCTTTGCCAACGAATATACAACAATATTTAATTTAAACAACTTACCAATCTACATTTTTAATAATATGGGAATTTTTTATTCTTACACCAGTATTGGCATCTTGATAATTCTACATATACACTATCGGCCATAAATGGAGCAGCAAACGTAAGTTTTATAATTTATAATTGATTTTAGTAAATTATTACACTGAGCGTTTTGATGAATATTTATGAAATTCTGCATAATGTACAACATTATAAAAGATGGAGAGATAATTATACCAAAGGACC
Organism: Osmoderma eremita; assembly: GCA_031763485.1. NCBI lineage: Eukaryota > Metazoa > Arthropoda > Insecta > Coleoptera > Scarabaeidae > Osmoderma > Osmoderma eremita. Next base: position 15,475 of record JARFOC010001328.1, read on the forward strand.
ACAACAGCAGTTTGTAAATATTAGGCTAATTATAAAGGAGATAAAAATGGAGCAATCATTTACTTAAACTTGTTTAAATCATGTATTATGTGTTATTTTTGATTTACAGCTGACACGCAACTTCAAATATTTTACCAATTAATTGATATGATGGGTCCAATATCCCCTATCACATATGACTTCCTCACATCTTTGTGGCATTGAGTAAATTAGTTTTTCTACGACTGGCAAGTTCTATATTCGCATCATTTCCTCAAATAATTTTGCTTTATCTTTATAGCGTTTCTGTCTCACTCTTCAGTCGACCTCATCCCATATATTTTTATGGGATTGCGGTTTGGACTTTGAGCTAATTGTGTGAGGTGCACAATATTGTTTACGTTAAGCCATTCGCCAACTACCCTTGCGGTGTGTTTTGGATCGATATCCTGCTGAAAGATCCACCTCAAGGGTATGTTTTCTTCTGCAAACTGGCAACATTTTGTTCCTTAAAATGCCTAAATAAACAAACCCATCCATTGTTGTTTCAATTGTATGAAGTGGACCCATACCAAACCCTGAGAAACAACCCCATACCATTACATTAGCGCCAATGGTAGTCTTTGATTCCTCAGCCGTCTTACATACTTTATTCCATCGGAAATAAATAAATCAAGCTTGCTTTCCTTAGAAAATAATACAGGTTTCCGCATTTGTATGGTCCAATTTAAATGCGTCTTTGCAAATTCCAGACGAGGAATTCGGTTTTTCCTCAATAATAAAAGTTTTTGCCTACTTTACAAACCAATTCAAACCTGATGTATTGTGCCGATTTAAAAAGGTTGGCCTGTGATGGTCGTTTAATGCGTCGATCCGTTAGCGGGCTGGTTTTTCGAGGACGTCGCCTTCTTTTTGGAGGTATTAACATTCCATACTGATTGAACTGTTTTGCCGAATGACGACGTATTCCCAAACAACATAAAAATTAAACTGGTGTCCATAAATGGGGCTCGAAATAAAGAGTTTCCACCCTCAATCATTTTTATAGCGTTTGGAAATGCTATAAAATAACAGGATACGTTGGCTTAAAATAGTAAAAAAATATCCCTACCACCTTGATGAGTGAAGAACTCCAGATACGTAAGTTGTTATCCTCAGCAGAACCTACAAAGATCGACCACCCCCCTTGGTAAGAACGAGACGCCCAGCTGATCTCATCGAGTTGGTTCGGTAGGGCTCTCTCCAGCCGTGCGACGACCGCCTTCGTAAGTTGGTTTAGATAGGTTCACAAGAATTCATAAAAATTAATTTTTAAATAAGGGAGATAGAAAGAAAATAAATTAGCGAATGTCTTTACTTTTTCCTGTTTTTTCCCTCAAATTTTCCCCATGCGTTGTGAAGTAGACGCATTTAGCTGAGATTATAGGGTGAAGGACAAAAGGTTCCTACCCTGGTTGTGATGTGAGTTCAATGTATGTAAAAAAACCTACAAAGAAAAATAATGTTAGACGTGGCACTCTGGGAGATATCCACATCTTCACAGATCACTTTCCGGCTTATAATCTATGTCCATTAAAGGTGTTTACGGTCTTGTGAAGGTCATTAACGTAAAAATATCTTAATAATGTTGCATAATAAGAGAAATATTGAGGTTTAAAAAATTTTTGTAGTTTTATATTTAAGTGGTGATTAACCACCATAAAAAACGTTTTTAACTCTAAAACGATTGATCAACAACTTGTGCAAAGTAAATGTAAACGATAGGTTATTTATGAATTTTTTTACAAAGTAGGCTCATGTCTGTAACTTTTCCCATCTGTCAAGCTGTTTCATTAGTTTAATGTAAATTTTTCGGAATAAATCCTAATAAGGGCAGCAAAAATGGTCCATCACACCAACAGTGAATACGTTGACATGTTGTTAGTTTATGGTGAAGTACGCCAGAATTCTGCTGCTGCAATTCTGCACGCTGAGAGGTTTCCCAACAGGCCAACACCTATCCACAAAAATTCATCGCTCTAGTAACCCGTGCAGGAGAAACTGGTGTGCTGCGAACACGTGAAGTTCGAGATGGTGGTCCTGGCTGACACCAACGAATTTTGGATGCCGAAGAAGAAGTCTTAAATCTTGTCGAAGAAGATCCTTCTAGTAGTACTGGAAAAATATCTCGCCAAGTAAATGTATCAAATTGAATTGTCTGGCGAACACTGCGCGAGAATTAATTGTAACCTTTCCGTGTACAAAAAGTACAGGCTTTACAACTTGAAGATCATCCTTTACGTTTACAGTTTTGGCGATGGTTTCTACAAAAACATGTAGAAATACCAAACTGTTCTTCCATTGTATTGACGACTGATGAAGCAACATTTTCACGTAACGGCGTAAATAACTGTCGTTATACTCATATTTGGACTGTGGAAAATCCACATCCGGTTCGTCGTTATCATTTTCAGCATAGATTTTGGATAAACGTTTGGCCCGGACTGGTCACCGCATCACTTATTGTCCCATTTGTGTTGCCAAATCTCTTGTTTTTGCAAAATCATTTGATGGATGAATGTACGTCGACAAATGTGGTTTCTTCACGATGGCGCACCGCCGCATTTTAATCGTTTAGTTCGCGAACATTTAGTTAATGTGTTTGAAAATAACTGGATTGGTCGAGATGGTCCTATGCCATGGCCTCCTCGGTCACCCGACCTTAACCCCCTTCATTTCTACTTATGGTGCGTTATGTAGACCATGGTATACACCAACGACATAGTTGACTTAAGATCACTTAGATGATCTTCGTAACCGCGTTGAGGCATCTGCGGCGACAATTCGACGGCAAGACCAAGGCCTAAATTATGCCAATTCGTGGATACGTCGAGCGAGACTTTGCGTTCAACAACACTGCGATAACTTTGAACAACTAGTGTGAAGTGGATGAGTAAATAGTGTTACAATGGACGACAAGCAATAGGTAATACATTGTGGATTATGAACATAACAAGCATAAACAACGATGTAATTAGTACATAAAGGGCAAATATAAATTACCTAAACCCATATCACCACAATTAAGAATATTACATTCGTTATAAATTTGTTTACACTTGCCATACAATTTATTCTAAGCGTTCCCATAAACTAGAATGCGGGATGGGTCTTTTCTTAGAATTCATAACTTTGTCCTTCATCTTATCAAAGTAAATACTGTAAAAGTATTTACGGCAAAAGTATCAAAGTAAATGTCGTTACTATGCAATTCTCTAAGACTAAGAACTCGTTTCACTAACCTAAGATTGTCTGTTGAAATGCCGTGTCCTGTTTCTGCAATATGCTGGGCAACACTAGACTTTTTCAGTCTACCACCTCTAAAATGAGCAATGTGCTCTTTAGAACGTATTAAAATTGGTCGGCCTGTTTGCCCAATATACTGTACATTACATTCTTTACATCGATTTCATAAATTCCTGATTTCCTCAATTGTACCTCAATTTTATCTTTGGCATTTACTAAAAGGTTGCTATTAAATAATTATTTGTTTTGTACGCGATGCCTAAATTATAGTGTTTGAGAATTTTTGATAGTATTATAGTCGATTTTTATGAAAAGATGGTTTCACAAATTGACTGCCTTCATAATTTTGAGGTATCAGAGTTGTACAGTTTTTAATGGACAATTTATGTTTTTTCACGAAATTGTTTATCATATCCTTCTGAAAACCGTTGTATTCCTATTAAAAATGACTCGCCTAGCGCCTGGTCACCTAGCAACGTCTTCGTATATTATAAATCACATATTCCAATTATATTGATAGCTGTAATTTATTTATTTTACTTGAAATAATAATAACTGGATAATAACTTACATTATAAAATGACGCTTCCAGGACCATTCCAAGTGTCCAAGGATAAAAGAAAACAAAAAGCAAGCCAGCAAAAAGTATTTGCGATACACAAATATTTTATCAGCTAGTGATGAAACGTTTTGATTTAATCAATTGAAGTAATTTAAGACAACCATGTGCGCCACTATAGTGTTTATTAATGAGATTAGGTGTCGTGATATACATAGACTGTCCAATACCGAGAAAGCTTACTTTCTTTAGTAGCGTTGAAGTGACCAATAAGTGCAACAGCAATGCCCAAACGTTTATTTCGATGTAGGTAAAATTATGACAAACTGACTAACGCTCATATTGTTATAAACGCGGAAAATTCTCTAATGAAAATTAAAACTTCTAGCCCGTAAGACCTTTAAACACTTACGAAGATTAATTTCTACTTATCCTGAGTTACCTTCTTGCGAGTTTAAACACCAACAATATAAAGTAAGTTCTTATATTTTAATTGTTTCTATACTAAATATATTTTACGTGTTTTATTTCAGTGCTTATTTTACTTAAATCAGAAATAGTTGGGGTATTATGGCGATTTTCAAATGTATTGTTTTGGTTAAAACGCGGTAGAAATCTATTTATAAGTGCTTTCTGTAGGAGACCATAACATACGATTTTTGACCTTGCATAGATAAAAATAGGAAAAGAAATGTCTTCAGTTATTAGTTCTAGATCTAATTATATAATGCCAAAATAATAAATTGAAATTGATTAATAAAACTAGTCCATCTAATCTAAATAAAAATGCACAATCTAATACAGTATGCAGTTAAGGTTTACCTATAGCTAGTAAAGTGGGTAAAGTAAACAAAATTATCTGCGTACTGCTATTTAATAAAACATTATATTCAACTAATGAATATTTAATGAATATTGAAATCACATGGTTGTGTTCTATAAAATGTAATTAGGTGGTATTTTGTTATCTCACTTGAACATAACTTAGATACCTATGCACATATTACATACCTCAATATTTCATTTAGGTAAATTCTTAAATATATGTATGCATATGTAATATATACGATCTAAGGGTAAATTGTTAGATCTTGGTAGTTAATTTACCTAACAATATATTCATGAATTAGTTCTGGTCATATAACTTAATGTTGTTATTTTTGGTTCGTCTAAAATATGATTTAATGATCTGAGAAAGTATTTTTGATATATTTGTTCTACATCGAAGAGGCAATAAGCAATAAACCTAGACACAAAATTATTAAAAAAAAACTATTTTCTTATACAAAGTAAATCCACTTCTTTGGGTTACACCTAGAATCTGAATTTCCTGTCTCCAGTAGTCTAATTTTGCTGTCAAGTACTAGCAGTACGATGGATTTTATTACAAAATTCTGGAATATGATACGTATCTATTTTTTTTTTAATAAAACAGCAATGCTACTCACTACACACACTGAATATTATGAATAAGATAAATATAAATTAAAAGGCAGCAAGGCTATTTTGCATTGTATACAAATGTGCGGCTTGTATTATATTTGTTATTTAAATCAAAGTTAGGCCATACCCAGCTAATAATGCCCTATTACATTTATACTCCAAAAGCCTGCTAAATCCATTTCAAAAATTTCAGACGACAGTTAGAAATTTACTATATTAAAAAGGTTCTCATTAAAAAATAATACTGAAATGGTAGGTAAATTTAAAAAAACAATAAGTACGAGCTTCACTAGTATTAGGTATCACAAATATTTTGGGAAGCAAAGTCAAAAAAATTTTTGGTTTCACCTGATTTAATAACAAGTAACGGATTTTTTTATTATCTAATTATACTTTCATGAAATAAAAATAAAAAACCACTTTTGTTTTGCAAAAAGCGATCTGTCAAAAGGAAATGTCAAAAGATTAATTAACTCTATTTTCAGCCAGTTTTGCAACTAACTATGATCGTAAAACCCTGATTAAAAAAGAAACAAAAACTACGAACTTCACTCGTATTAGATATCACAGATGTTTTGGAAAATAAATTAAAAAAAAATTTTGGTTTCACCTGATTTAGTAATAAGCAACGGATTTTTTATTATCTAATTATACTTTCATGAAATGATAAAAACTATTTTTGTCTTGCAAAAAGCGATCTGTCAAAACGAAATGTCAAAAGATTAATTAACGCTATTCTTAGCCAGTTTTGCAACTAAACTATGATCGTAAGACCCTGATTAAGTTGCTAATTCGGAAGTAGATATTTTTGGCTTGTTCGTGCACGTTTTAATTGCCATTGGCGTACTAGGAAATGCTTTTTTTCTATTTTAACTAACAAATAAAACAACAACAACTGTGATTAAAATACATTGTCTCTCAACAGACTAACAATACATATTGGGATAAGTACTGTTCGATAATATCCTATTAAGTTTTTGGAAATCGAAAGAATACGCTTTTAACATATAGTAGTGGAAGTAGTGGCTAGTTGCGCATTCGCACGGCGACCCAGTGTCACGTTAGAGGTCTCACGGTTTCGAACTATTGTTAAATGTCGAAGTAGGTTAAATATAGATTTTAAAAAAACCAATGTTATTGCTTTTTGCTTTTAAATCTTTCAAATTGAACAATGGTTTTAAGTATTCTCACAAAGAAAATCATTAAAAAGATATCAGATGCGGCGATCTGACTTGCAATTCAATTACCCATTTTTCCATTTTCAAGGAGTTTAAGAAAAAGTTATCATTTATTTCAAGATATAAGGATTTTCCGTTTTATGACTTAATAGCTATATATCTATTAACCTTATCTAATTAGCAACTTAAATAACACCGATCTTGGCAAAAGAAATGTAAACACAACCCCGGCATTCCACAGTTCTTGGGGTATATATAATCAGGTAGCCCTTTTATGTAGTAAAACGGCAAATTGTTGTGTCTCTATTTAAAAGGTTCTCTATTGTCTCAGCAGAACCAACGGTTTTACTCTAATTCGGATCTACAGCTCTCGCAAGCCGCAGCTGATTCTTGACAGCGATAATGTTAAAATCATACCAACTTCATATTTAGTAAATCGATAGCAATGTCAAATCTAGTGACATTTCGTCCGCGTACGATTTCTTCAATTAGAGCGTTGCCAGTTGCATAGATAATGTAAGTTGTCAACGCACTTACTTGACATTTGTCATTTTGACGTTCTATTTAGTTTTCGTATTTTTTCAACCATAACCTATCTATGTGTTATGATTGCATTGTAATGCGTGGCAACCATGTCATGAAAAGACGAAATGTCAAAACTCGGTTGTTTATTTCAGCTGTGAGTTAACTGATTTTAAATGAAAATGTAATTTTTAGCAGTTTTGTGGTTTTAGTGTTCATACTGAAAGTAACTAATAAAGTCAAAGTCCCATCTTTCCTAGTTTTAACTTTTTTTTTAATATTTTTATTATTTACACATATTGCCATAGTGCAAACTACCATGTTTATCCGATATTGTGTAAGTGAAATAGTAATAGATTTTAGTATAACAAAAAGAGAAGGTGTGTGGTTGCCTCTTGTCTGCACTAACAATAAGTACACAATGATCAATATTAACTGGTAGCAAAAACGTCCCTAGATCAGTTATAAACTAGTTGATGTTTACTTTTGTGGATGAGCTAGACCCTGTTTGTTATCTGTCTTCACGCCATTCGTCATTAGTGTTTACCGCCGGTATTATTATGTTTGCTTTTTTCTTATATTTAAGTAAATGTGAACTAGTTCATAATCAAGCTAGAGACCTTTTTAACACCAACCTCAAACAGTTGACTTTGATCGCTGTATATAATAAATAATGACGTCCGTCTCATCTTTCGTGATTTCGACTGTACATTTTACATGTTTTCTATTGTTTTCTACACAATGACACTATTTACACGTTTGTAAATGAATTTAGGTAAATGGAACTTGCAGTTATGTGAAGGTAATAATTAGAGCTATGCATTTTAACCGGATAACCAATTAATATAATGACCGGTTAACCAGTCACGGCGGTTAACCGCTCATGGCGGTTAACCGGTCACGGCACTTAGCCGATCAAATTGGTTGTTCAAGATGGTCAAAAATATAATTTTTTGCGTTACATAATAATATTATCTACTTATTGGAGACCTTGGACTTCCTCCTGAAGGTATCTTGTACTTTTCTACGAATTATATAATGCGTATGTCGTGATCGGTTAACCTGTTATGACGGTTAACCGGTTACAAGATCTGCTCGGTTGCGCAGCACCAGCAATAATAGCAGTAGGATAATGCAGAACATAAGTGCCCTTAATTGAGAAATTGACCACGGTCAAATATTTAATTCAAACAAATGTTGTGCAAAATGAATAACACAAGAGCTTACTATTTACCAAATAAATATAGATTTCTCTAAATATTATGTATTAATATATCGCGTCAAATTCCATCACATGGGGTATCTTACGTATTATGCACACATTAAAAGTTAAAAATAAATGGAAGACGAACTTGACCCGATGATCTATTTTATTATGAAATGCGTACACGTTTAATATAGTCGCGATTAAAATTAAATATATTCTCACGCAATTATCGTATGTATATATGATAACGTTGCTTTTATTAAACTTTCAGGGGCCGTCATACGAGCAATTGCAAAATATTCGACAGGCGAGATTGAATCCAGCCCTGGTTACTTACTACAGCAAACCGTTGGCTCTTCACCAAGGCTACAAGCAATGGCTATTCGATATCGACGGGAAACGATATCTGGATTTGCTAGGAGGCATATGCACTGTATCTGTAGGACATTGCCATCCGTAAGATTTTTTTAATTATTGAACGATAAACAAGAGACTAACTTAAGTGTGATAATTTCGTCTTTACTACATTTCTAAAAAGTTACTTTACTTGAAAACTTAGCGACGAGAGGGAGTGACGCACTGTTATGTTTGCTAGTTTGCTAGTTTATTAACACATATCTCACACAAATTGTAAAAGAAAATCAGATTGCAAAATTACTAAACCAGCTAACAACAATGGAAAATATAAAATTGGATGTACCTACAATTCAAATTGAATGATGTGATTGAAGAGCAAAAAGGGACAGAAGATCATTATAAGCTTAAAAGCCAATAAAGCACCACGATTTAAAAAAAATATTCAAAAATAATTAAATACAACAGAAAATTGACACCGATATTGAACAAAATTATCAATGACATAATTCGAAAGGATTCTAAAAAGGACTATCACAATACCTATATATAAGAAAGGAAATAATCTCTATCCAGAAAATTATAGATCTACACTGAATAAAATTTCAGAAAAAAGTTTACAAACACAAATAAGCGACTATCTAATGGAGAATTGCATAATATCTGAGATACAATATGCATTTCAAAAGAATTTGGGTACTTCATGAGCTATTAAAATACTGTTGCTGTGTTGTTTACCCATATTTTGATTCGAAATCCAAAGCGAAACATTTAGAAAAAAACGGATAATCTAGGATTAAGAGGAACTGAAAGTAACCGTGAAAGAATTGCAAGGACTGTGGGCTAGCAGCACTAATACACAGTATCGGAAATCCACACACTACGAATTGATTTAATAAAATTCGGAACATATGTTTGGAGACTCTCACGAGAGGTCGTAAGGACTTGGTTGATAATCGTTCTAGACTGATCGATATTGTCTAACATCATCAACAACGGCCTCTGTCAAAACTGATGGTCGGCCACTATATTTACCCTTACAAATACAGTGTTTACTTTCAAAACGATCCATAATTCTGTTTCGGCTTTGAACAAAGACTTTCTAGAGGTTACAATGTCATCTTTAAATTGTTCTATGCACGGCTACCCATTTTCTCTTCTAATGCCATTACGTAAATGTGCTTTTAAAATATCAGCGTCTTGTTCGACCGCGAAGTCAATAAGAATACCAATTATTAATACCTGTCCGTGGAAAAGGAAATGCTTATTCATTTAAGCGACATTGTTATCTACGACCCACTGCAACGTTCTAAAACAAACTACTTGACGAGATAGATGCCTGCCTGAATATCGGCTCTCGTATCGTGACCGTGATTCACCTACAAAATCACCCACCTTAATAATAATTATATGTTTGCTTTACTGCTTATGTTTCATGCTTTTATTTTACATTCACGCAGTAGATTTTTTGTTCTGTGTATGCAGTTCATTATATAAAATAAGAAAATTTTGCACAGAAGACTCGGCTTGTCCTAGTGCCTCTTTATTACAACACGTTTGTGGGTAGAAATGAACGATCCAGTCGCGAGGTAGCTCAAAGTTCTTCACATAGATAACTGTAACATATGTTGGTACTAGATAGGTTGGTAACAACAAGGAAGCAGGTATCGATAGCATAGTAATAATCTTTTTGGTACTTTTACGTATATTCTTTTTATATTCAAGTATCGGACATTAAGCAGTTTATAAAACATTGGTATTTAAATTAATCCCACATCACAATAACGATCAGTGACTCATAAGCTTTCCGACTCATTCCCCACTGGTCCTCATAGAGGGATATTGTATATTTTAATATTAGCAAAAACGTTTTCGGTTACCGATTACCGACTATAGAATGCGACAGGTTTATCGGCTTCACCAAAGAAGATGCACATATTCCGTTTGATATTCGCCTGTACATGCAGCTTATTGGACAGCTCCTAAGAACGTCTTGTTTGATTTTCAGCAGTGTTCACCCCCAACTGTATAATAATACATAAGTAACAATAAATGTTTCTTCTGTAATCTGATTAGAAAAATGGTACCTATAGTGATACAGTTAGCTACAACCATAATGTCATGCATCTGGCAGGAGTGTAACCGACCGCTTCACGTTCAACCTTGACATTATGCACGGCATTATGGTTGGAGCTGATGGTAGGTACATATATACAGGATGCCCATTTTCAATCTCCGTATACGGATAACTTTCTTAATATTAAAGATACAAAATCGGTTAAATGGAAAAAGTTGCTCAGAAAATAGAGTTATTGTTGATGCTAGTGTTACATTTGTTATCCAGCGCAAGGTTTGTGAGTTATTCAAGAAAAACTGAAAACTTCCAAAAACTTCAACGTCAAATAGGTTCACAACCCTTTAAGATAAATAAAGGTGAAAACTGTTTCTAGTACAGTTTTTTTTATGTAGAATCTAATAATGTCATTTAAAAATTCATGGCACTCTTGATTTTGGAGATATAATACAAACTTGTATTTTTTTCTGATTTCATTGATGTAACATTTGGTATAGCTATCTCTTTTAGGCTTTGATTTGCAGTGAAATAAGGAATTATTGTTTCTAATAATTAGGAAAATAATCAACTAAGCTTTGAAAATATTTTATTATGGAAAAAAATAATAAAAGATTAAAGAAGGAATATGAAAAAAAATCTAAATAAAACTTAGCTAAGTAACTTAATTAAGTAAGTGTTGAAAATGTCCTCCATTAGTACATATACACATCTCGCACCTCCTCACAATATCAGTTTGAATCCCATGTAAACTGTGAGGTCTGAAACTTCTTATTATGGCCATAATACTAATCTTTAAATCCTCGATGTTGTTAGGTTTATTCATGTACTTATTCTTTATTTTTACGGCATCTCATAAGAAAAAATGTGTAATGTCTGGAGATCTTGCTGGCCAGAGAATTATACCTGCATTGCCAATCCAGTTAGGAAAACGCTCCGAAAGATAATTACACACAGCTCGGCAATTATGAGCAGGTGCACCATTGTGCTGGAAGTATGGAAATTTTGCATGAAATTTAGTGGTATTTCCTCTAAAAAAGTCTTCCAATGCATTACGTAGAAAGTGTAAATATCGTTCACCATTTAAGTTGTTTTCATAAAAATATGGCGCCAATATTTTTATATCAAAAATGAAGCACCACACATTTAGAACACATGTAGATCTCTCCTTTCGGTAGTAAGGCGAGGATTATTTTGAGACCAAAAGTATTGTTGTTTCGATTAAATTAGCCATTATTTGTATATTTCGTTTCATCCGTAAAAAAAAATTGTACTAGAAACTGCGGATTATTATGTGTTTCTCTCAAGAACCATCTAGCAAACAATAATCTTCTTTCATGGTCTTGAGCATACAACGTCTGACTAATGCTGCATTTAAATGGCTTGTATTTATTTTGTTTAAGAATTAGGCGAGCTTTATCTATGGAAACTGGGCATTTGCTTAAAATCTCACGTGTGGATGTTTTTGGTTTGTAATTTACATACTCTGAAACCCCTTCCTCGTCTTCTGGTTTAACAATCTTTACTGCAGTACATGGTTTACTAGAGGTTTCATATTTAATTAAATTAGGCTAAAAAATTCAAAAATTATAAAGCAGAATTCCCAAAGTAGAAATTAATTTCGAGGAAAAGCTAGTGAGGGGTTCTGATCCGATCCTGAAACCCATAGAGGATCCGTATGAGTATTTGTAAAATACTTATGTTACAATACGAATATACATATGTAGTGTAAAAAATTATAAAAATAAAAAGTTTATTGTAATTTGTATTTATATTTATGTATATTTGTACGCTTTCTCTTGCATTTGAATTAATATTTGCATTTACAGAAAAATTACAGATGCGGTGAATAGCCAGATGGATACTTTGGGACATGTGTCCAATATCTATTACCATCCAAAAATTCACGAGTATGCCCAGAAACTGACCGATAAATTTCCTGGTAATTTGAAGGTAATAAATACACACATCGACAAAATTATTGTAGCACTAATGCTGACAGAAGCTTTTATTTCTAAGAAATTATAATAAATTCACTCTTTTTTATTCGACCTCAGAGTTCTTCATGAGATATTAAATACCTGATATGATAACAAAAACTTTGTTGACAGTTTAATACACTAAACCTTTTTACAGGTAGTTTATTTCGTTAACAGTGGCTCAGAAGCGAATGATTTAGCTATTTTACTAGCTAGAGCGTACACCAATAATTTCGAGATTATTTCCTTAACAAATTGCTATCATGGCATGAGTCCGCAAACAATGGGCCTGACATCTTTATCCTCGTATAAGTATTGCATTCCACAGCCGCCAGGCCACCATCATGTAAGCAAATCAATTTTTTTTAAATATATGTATCTGTTATTATCTTGAAAACTTCTTAAGGTTATGAATCCCGATGTGTACAAGGGTATTTGGGGCGGTGCTAATTGCAGAGACAGCATAGTCCAAACTATGCGATCTTGTAATTGCCCTCCCGACACCTGCGAAGCTGCAAATAACTATGTTGAGCAAGTGGAGATCGAATTTTATCATAATATAGCTAAAGGCCATTTGGCTGCATTTTTTGCCGAATCCATACAGGGACTTGGAGGTATTGTTCAATTTCCAAAAGGATACTTAAAGAAGATCTATCAGTTGGTAAAACAACATGGTGGAGTTTTTATTGCAGACGAGGCAAGATTTTGTTACATATGTATGTCTACAGATAAACTTAACATATATATTTTTACAATCTCCAGGTACAAGCAGGTTTTGGGAGGACTGGTGATCATTTTTGGGGATTTGAAGGACATGACTTCGTTCCCGACATAGTAACTATGGCGAAAGGTATCGGCAATGGGTATCCCCTAGCTGCTGTAGTTACTACCCCAGAAATTGCTAAGGCACTTACTAAAGCTAGTCATTTTAATACTTTTGGTGGAAATCCGGTTGCTTGTGCTGTTGGTTTAACTGTATTAGATGTAAGTAGCAAAATGCGGACTTACACTCTATTATTTGCCATTATCCAAACAAACTAAATTTCATCTGTATAACATAGATTATCGAAGAGGAGAACCTTCAACAAAACAGCAAAGTAATCGGTACACATTTTCTATTGGAATTAGCGAAATTACGATCAGAATTTGATGTCATTGGCGATGTAAGAGGAAAAGGTCTGATGATCGGTATAGAAATGGTTGAGCCCGGCACCAGGAAAGCACTTAAGTCAGAGAAGTTCTTAAAGTTCTTCGATAGCTGTATGAAAGCTGGAATTTTGCTCGGAAAAGGCGGTGCTTATGGAAATGTGTGTAGATGATGGTCCCTAGGTTTAAACTGGTTTGCTAATGTCTATTTGGTTTTAGATTTTACGTATACAACCTCCTATGTGTGTCACAAAGGACGATGCGGACTTTACAATCGCAGTGATGAGAAAGGCGCTCGAAGAACTTTAAAACACCTATACAACAATATCAATAAAAATATGTCTGTGTATTTTTATTTCGTCGTCAATGTATTAACTTTAGAACTCAGTTTAAGAAACTTTTTATTGTCAATATGACAGAAAAAGATATATAAAATATAAATTAAAATAACATACTAATGTACATAGGTATAAAGTATAAAAAAATCATTAGAAACTGTTCTTTTCTTTTGTTATTACACAAACAAAAGACAGATTTCCATCTCCATTAAAAATAAGAAATAAAATCATCACAAACATTGCCCATCATTTTGCACACACCATTCGGGAGCCAATGCTTCTGCTTTGATTCCTAGCTTCACTAATCTATCTCTGTGTTCATAAAATCTTGGTTCAGCGGCCGCAGCGCTATCGTCAGGATCGGACCACAGTCTTTCAGCCGCAGCAGCTGCTCTTGGCCATACCCTAGGGTCTATTGTGCTGTCGTCCACAAGTTCACCCCACATACATATCTGTTAAATTTTACAATAAAAAAAAAATATAGTCGCCAGAATCTTAAATTCTATTTACCTCTCCACCCAAAACTCCCGCGTGACGAGGAAGTTCATTTTTATAAACCGTTCTCCATGGGTAATACGAAGTTGTTCCCCAAAATCCGTGATCTAAGTACCATGCGTTTTTAGTTGACATTATTAATCTGTAACCTAGGTTCAATAACTGCATTGGTAGATTATCCTCAGTGCCTACCCATGTCTGTATTATGTACCTAGAAAAATAGAAAAGTAATGTCATCCAAACACGCGTCTATCGGATCACTCCTCACCTAACAACAGATTGATTGATTCTGGACACGTGTTTTTCGGGAATATATGGATTCCCATGATAACCGAATGACCGGATGAACGTAAATATAACTATTATTAAAAGCAAACACTACTTTCTCCCTTCCTCTTTCTCCCTCTAGTCATTCATAAAATATCTACAACCGCTCACACACCTCCGAATGCAAAGTTCCGGAGGTTTTTAACTATGTGCTGTTACTGTAATAAATCCATCAAGCAGACGAATAGATAGAGATAGATTTATTACAATAACAGCACATACAGTGCGGACGTAAATTGTGTCCCCCCCTCCTACCTTTTGAGAGGACTGAGATAGAGAAACGAAACAAAGATGAGATAAAATTAGAGGCAAATTATGATATTTTGGTTATAGAGTGATGCACTGGACTCAAAACGTAAGATAGGTGGCCTTGTTATCTTTAAAATTTTAAGTGGAAAGTATGTTCATATAAAACCTCATTTGTAAGATATTTTTATTAGGTTTACGCCTATGTAAACAGTTTTACGATATTCTATGTCTTTTACGGATATATCCGCAATAAAAGATAGAGGTACTTTACGTTTCTGATAACCCTCGTATTTATGTCATGGTGCATGTTTCCTAGGAAACGTATTTTAGAATTTAAAGTACGTCAAAATATTTATGCCGATTTATTTCTGACAACAATATTTAATAAAATTAACAATACTTAATTTGATTATTACAATGGTACACTCTCGTCCTTTAGCAGAAAACGTTGTGGCAATAATGATTATCGCTATGTCATGTGTACTGTTAGAAATAAATCGGCATAAATGATATTTTGACGTTTTTTTTTTAAATTATAAAATACGTTTCCTAGGAATCACGCACTATGAAATAAATACGTGGGTTATCAGAAAGGTAAAATACCTCTATCTTTCATTGCGGATATGTCCGTAAAAATCGTAAAACTGTTTACATAGGTGTAAGCATAATTAAAATATTTTACAAATGAAGTTTTATATGAACATACTTTCCAATTAAAATTTTAAAGATAACAACGCCATCTATCTTACTTTTTGAGTCCAGTGCATCTGACTATAACCAAAATATCATAATTTGCCTCTAATTTTATATCGTTTTCGTTTAGTTTCTCTATCTCAATCCTCTCAAAAGTTACGAGGGGGGAGGACACAATTTACGCCCGCACTGTATAGTGAAGAACGGTCGAGTGGGACTCTTACAAGAATTTTGCGTTTGGAGCTGTGAGATATGTTGTCGATATGTTATGGATGGCTAAAGGGAAAGAGATGAAGGGAGAAAGTAGTGTAGGCTTTTAATAATAGCTTTGTTTACGTTCATTTGGTTATGCAGTTGAGGATGGGAATCCACGCATTCCCCAAACAATCAATAGCGAATGAATCAATATATCGTGAGGTGAGAAGTCCGTTACAGTGTGTTTATTATTCTACCCCACAGTCCTTGCAACCTTTATTAATGTTATCTAGTTAGATTGTGCAGCCTTTTCATAGGATTATAACCACGTTTCACTGTATATAAATTTAAAGTTTTGATCTTTCGTTATGCTCATCACTCCATTTATACTGATCGCAAAAGATAGTTAAATAACTCCAACTTTCAACCGTATACCATTACCCGTTCTTGTTCTTATTTAGGAAGAAAGAACAAAAATGATAAAACCACAAAGATTCTATCAGCGAACGTCGAATAATACACATGCTCAGAATGAATGTACTATTTGGGTAATTGTTTTGTAGTAGTACCCCTGTATCCGATGACTCCGTATCCGCAGTTGAACTTATCCGCAATTCCATTTATTCGCGGTGCGATAGCTCGTGAAACTATCAAATGCACGTACGAGTTAAACATGTTAGAACGTGCCCAAGCCGTCATGCGCGTTATGTACTTGAATAAATGCCTTTGTTAATGTTATTAATTCTTTTTGAATTACTGGAGAAGTATCTGCGTCTGTTATCATATTTAATAAATTCCTTTAAATACAAGCAAATTGTAAAATATTTTAGAATGACTTCTAAACCGAAAAGAAAACGTGGAGTGTTCAGTATTAGTAAAAAATCAAAAATTATTGATATTGAAACAGAAAACAAGTAAAAAGTGAAAAATAAAAACCAATCTTAGATACGTGAAGTGTTGAGAAAGAAAGAAAATATTCGAGCTGGTTTTTCCACTGCGCTCCAAACTGCAGAAGTTACAGCTACAGTACGTGAAAAGGCGTTAGTTAAAGTAGAAAAAATCTTGAATTTGTGGGTGGAAGACATGACAAGAAATAATATTCCCACTATTTTCGGAAATTCCGGCAATATGAGAGTACTGCCTCTTGTAACATACAGCCTTGATCATGGAGACAAACAAAGACCCTCGTCTTTCGGTATGTACAGATATACATTTAACTAATTTAACTAATTCTAAATTATATTTAATCTCGCTTGTATTAAATATAGTAGTGTCAGATAAAATTATAATCCGTATTACATCTGAACGAATGCATACTTAATTTACCCCTGATTGAAACACACTAAAGCTTTGCTCTCATATATCTTGAAGTGCATATTTGTCGGTGTGTGATTGGTTAAACCCTTCGCCAGTTCAGTAAACGGAACAATTAAAGATAGACTGAGGTTGGTGCTTTGTGCAAATGCAGCTGATCATTTGCTTAAACCTGGACTTGTTTAGCGAGCACAGAATTCCCGTACTCTTAAAGACAAAGATAAAAATGGTCTACCTGTTTTTTT
Source organism: Osmoderma eremita (assembly GCA_031763485.1). Classification (NCBI taxonomy): domain Eukaryota; kingdom Metazoa; phylum Arthropoda; class Insecta; order Coleoptera; family Scarabaeidae; genus Osmoderma; species Osmoderma eremita. The sequence goes on from JARFOC010001328.1 coordinate 33,054, forward strand.
TGCAATGAAATGCGAATGGTTTCATGGATATTTTATTCCGGAAGTGAAAAGATATTTGGAAAAGGAAGGATTACCACTCAAAGTGCTGTTGATAATACACAACGCTCCTGGGCATCCTGTATCAGAAGATGAAAATGTTCAAGTGATTTTTTACCACTCAAAACAACCTCATTGTTTCAGTCACTTGATCAAGGTATCATTAAATGCCTTAAAGCCATATATATTCGACAGGGTTTCGAAATACTTTACACGATGGCTGAAGATATTCCGCTATTAGAATGTTGCAAGTCATTTACAATTGCTGATGCATTTGCATTTATCAAGGTAGCAATAGACGGATTGAAACCAGAAACGATGGTGATATGCTTCAAGAATTTGTGGATTGATATCGTTCGTAATTCTGAAGACGCCCAAATATTCTCGCAAAGCTCACAAAGATAGTTAATATAGCAAAGAGCTGCAGAAGGATTTAACGATATGACTGCAATGGCCCGAACATTACAAGAACAGATAACAGATTATGACCCAATAATGGAACGCTACATAAAGATTACTCGCACTATAACAGACGCCTGAAACTGTTGCTGTTTACTGAAATAGAAAAACAAAAACTCCAACTTCCAAGAACAATTTTTTTTTAAATGTCGACAAAACCGAAAGAATCTATTGCCAAAGACTCGGAAGGTTTTTTGCTTCATATTTCATCTACACGATTTCAGGTATCCGCAGAAGACGGCGGAACCAAACCCCCGCGGACACAGAGGCCCTACCGTATTTCCTTAATCTTACCTATCTTTGTTTAAATATGTATTTATTACGTTCGGGTCTGTTAACGCACTGGACCAAAGTATTATATCACTCCGAGGTGATTCGGTATTGTAAGCTTTTCCAGCTTTCTCCTGAAATTGACCCCACAGCCATAAAAAGTCATCAGTTGTTCTGCCTTTGCCCTCTTTCTCCAAGTAGTCTATAATCTCTATTGACGAGTTCCAACATGGTAAAAACACCTGAAACAATTGTCGGACTGGTTACAGATGTACCAAATACAGATTTGCAAGTAGAACATCCGCTAAAAGAAATCTGTTGTGCATATTTTATAGGGTGTGTATAAATTGGCGCAAAAGCTACACGTTCTTGTTAAATTCTGAATCGAAAATCTCAACATCGAAATATTGTACATGCTTCATGCGTCTTCTCGAGGTTCAGACTATAAGTCTACAAAAGGCGTTTTGACAAGGTTTTGTGATATCAATCAAAAACATTGTCAAATTATATACTGTCGTTATAATTTTTGACTTCTGCTTTTTTCATGATGGATCTTTCTGTGGTTTCTGTAATGGAAATTAGACAGAACGAGAATATCGCATACGTTTCCCAAACCGGCGACACTCTAGTGGAAATGTATTTCAAAAGCTTCAACGTCTTCATTGGGCAAAGGAAAATTCACATAATTTCGTTAATATGGCCGCTAAGAAAAATTTTTCGTTAACGTTTGGCTAGGCATAATAGATTACAATGCCGTTGGGCCAATTCGTTTTGATACCAATGGGTAGTTCAATGTGTTGGAACAAGTTATTAACGGGTTGTCATTGAACATACCCAACAACATGATTTACACGTGTGATGTAGCATTTGCTCACTTTGCTCCTAATGTAAGAGAGTTGGATGAACACTTCTGAAACAGATGCATTGTTGGCGGCGGTCCTGTCTTATGACCTGCGAGATCTTCCTGATCGCAGTCCATTAGACCTTCTGTTTGGGGTTTTATTAAAGAGAAAGTTTTGCACATGAAACTCCTGAAGAGGCTGAGGAAGTGAGAAACAAAATTGACGCGGCAGAATTAGAAATTACTCCAGCAAAACTCGAATGGGTAGTTAGTATTGATGATAGACAGATTCGTAGATTGTAACAATTCGAACAATTATGGTGTCACGGGTTTACTATCAGATAAATATCCAAAATGTTATAAAATACACTGTAATTTAATATGTTTCAATATGTATTATTTTGACGATAAATAATTTCAAGGCAAAATCTCTCGTAAAGTGTAGAATTTAAAATGTGAAATTCATCCATCTTATACTAGTAATGACGAGCAAAATGTTTCCGAAGATTGAAATTTAGAAAATATTACGGTACCTACTACTTTTGCAGTAGAGTACGGTGTTGCCAAATGTATGTTTCTTTGAAGCGGTTCCTTGACACACGCGAAGCCAGATACAACATTTTAACATTAAGATTTTCGATTTGGAATGGAACCGAGAATGTCGCTGGGTTTCGCTTTTCGCTAGCTTATACACGACTTGTATAATGGTTAATTATTGTGCATACCTGATACAATGACAAAACAACTACTTTAATACTCTAGGACGTATTAAAATGTTTGAAAAATTTTGTAATTACATTATCCTGTTACTTGATGGCATAATATTATTATTATTTACCTCATCTCCTCCCATATGGAACATTTCTCCTTCTGGAAGAAGGTGAATTATATCGCTGTATAGTTGACCCAATACTATATATACATTTTCATTAACGGGATTTAACTGTCCACAAGGAGGTTGGATGCAATAATTTCTCCAAGGTGTTTTATTGACGCATACTGCTAATTTTCCGAGGTTACTTGTATGACCCCATTGCCAACCATTTCCAGCGTGAGCTGGTGTATCTACTTCTAAAATTACACGGATGCCCCTATACTTAGCGTAGGTGAGCAAATCTTCTACATCGGATGTTGTATACACCTGATCTTCAGAATATGCTCCATATCTTAAAGAAAATGTTTTATCTATTAATGACCAGAGACCTGTAGATTGAATATGGTACTTACCTTGCCAAAATAGCAACACTGTTCAACTTCAGCGGAAAGCTCTGGGAATCTGTAGCGTGCCAATGAAGAACGTTCATTTTCGAATGTGCCATCGCATCCAGTTGTCTTTTAATGGTATGAAGTGGTAAATAATTCCTGGCGGTGTCTATTAGCAAACCCCTATGTAAATATGCAGGTGTGTCTACAATAGTCACATTACGGGAAGTGACTAACATGACATCTTTATCATGTTGACTAGGTTCCAATCTATTGTTTACCATTAGTTGAGATAGTGTCTCCAATCCATGTCTAGCGCCGTAAATTGTTGTTGATATAATACTGACGTGAATTTCATTACCTGAAATGTGGGTAAAATGAAAAATTGTAAGAGCATGCTAGAAAATCGTTCAAATATGATAATACCTACACGCTCAGAAACAGATTTTCAGATTGAGAAAAAAATATTGTTGCAACCGTATTTTCTTAAAACGAGAATAAAAACACTTTGCTGTAAGAATTTCAATTGGTGTAAAGAACATGCACATATTTAGGCCAAGAAAATAAATTTCTTATAATAATAATTTTAAGAAAAGCTGTTTTGGAAAATATTCTACAGTATAATGCGGCATTCCTGTTAACAGGCTCAGAATAAATAATAAATAGTGTAAGCTGCTCTCTTATACATGGCTACTCTAATAATTTTTTTGGTCCAAGAAAACAGGGTCAAGAATTAGTTATCTCATTCTAAGAAAATATTGTTTAGCGGATACACAAAACAGAGATTTTCTAGTCTGAATGCAAACTTAATGATAACAGTATTTATTTCTGTGCGTGTATCCCATCAACTTGCCATCTTGTTTAATAGTTAGAGCGTAAGATTCGTCTATTCCGAAATATAAATCTGTGCTGAAACTTTGGGAAGTTATACGTATAACAACTTTGTTTTGATTTTTCATTGAGCAATTTTCGCATTCTCTATAAACACTAGCTAGAAATATGCCTTTGATTCTTTGGAGGTGTTTCAGATAATTCTCGTTGGGAACGTCACATTCAAATTTGATTGCACTGAAATAGACAATGCATAAAACTCGTTTATAAAAAAAAGCATACGTTCTTACCTTGGGTGAAATGCTACCAATTCCTTAGAAATAAGAGTTGTTGTAGTAGGTTTCGGCCATAAACCGCCATAGTTTCCACAAACAAGTCTGCACATTTTCTGATTCAGATATTCATCTTTTATCTTGTAATTTGTGCTTTTTTCACATAAGCTTGAAGCATTATTGCACGACCAGGAATACTTTGGAACACTGGAGAAAGAACAATAGTAATAGTGTTTGCAAATTGAGTGAATAAATGAGTGAAAGGCTCTAAATAGGTATTTCGGTAACTAGGTAGACCCTACAAGGGAAAAGAGAGTGTATCTCCGGTTTAAGGTAAAACCTTAGATGATATGCCCAATACGACGAATACCTGCATCAAAATGAATTTGTTATAAATATAAATAAGACTGCATTAATCGAATTCAAAGCAAATACGCGTGAAACAGTAACATAAAATGTAATTAAATATAATGGAAAAAGTATAGCACAGGTTGATTTTTAGGAATTACTATTGACTACAAATGCAGATGGAGTGAACATATGGAAAAGATGTGTAAAAGACTGAGTTAATTTTGTTATCTACACAGAAGGCTCAAAGCGGAGGTTAGTCGTGATATACTTTTAATGTATTAGTTTGGACATTTTCATTCAATAATGTCTTATCCAACTATTGTATCGGGTTCATGGCCTGATTCAGATAGAATTTTTAAAATTCAAAAACGTGCTATACGCAGGATGAATGCAGTGGATTGCAGAACTAGTTGTAAACAGTACTTTACTTCAATGAGAGTATTGCCGCTGCCTTGTATTTATATAATGCAACTACTGTTATATGCATATGACAATGGTAATAAGTTAGCCAAAATAGACGACCATCACTCATACAAGTAATGGGCTTCAACTTGTAATTCCCCAACATAAATTATCATTTTATTAAAAAAGTCCACACCTTTTATGTATTACAGCTTACAATAAACTACCGACGATAAAAATGTTACTACTCCTTGCCTGAATTTTATGATGATATAGGCGTTTATTATTGTAATTTTTGTTGTTGTTATTTTAGTAATTATTTTCAATTTCTTAAAGTAATTTTATTTTGTTATTCTAACTTAACTTTAATAATTGACGTGTCCCATATTACTTTTGTACTCGAGAGGACGAATAAAATATCTATCTATCTATGCTTTTCACCCTTAGATCATATATAGTACAAGGATACCGCTGTTTCCCAACTACGTTTCCAACATATCACAGACATAAAAAAGAATCAGCATTTCTGTCTAACAACGGTTATTCGTATTTTCTTATTCGCA
>JARFOC010001328.1:39383-64297 GCA_031763485.1 Osmoderma eremita
GAATCGATGATAAATTTTTCAATCACTATACAAGATTCGATTACTATTACAAGATTGCTGGTTTAGTCTTAGCTAATTTGTGAAAAAATATTTTGTTTACTTATCATACCAAACCGTACTACGGCCAACGAAATTATTTATTGTTCGGATATGATAAATTCTTTGCTTAGTCAACTAGCCCCTTAATTATGGATCGATTGTTTGTTTGTATAAGAAAACAAATGTGTAGGGATAAGATCCGTCCGCTATCCCGACAGTCACGTTGATTCGATTAGCGCGTTTGCGGCAAAGATCAATTCAAAAAATTGTGGTAAAGTGGTGTAGTTTAAATTACCTTTTTGACTATTTCTAACGTAACAAGAGCTAAAAGCTAATATTAAGGTGTAATTAGAGAAATTTTTATACTCCATAAAACGGAAAGCGGGCCAAGTTAACCGAATCGCAGGATTATAATAAATATAAACTATAGTTTTTTTTAGTTTTAAGTATAGGTGTGTGATTAAATAGTGTTCTTAATATTACCGAATGAAAATATGTCGAAACGAATACATCCTAGTGGCTCAGAAAAGAGAAAAAGAGCAGCACATCAAAGGGATATAATGGAAAATTTGCTTAAATTTTCTAAAATCTATTACAAGGACAAGAAGAGTTAGAGATGGAATGTATGCACCTAAGACAATATTTGAGAGATGTCCAAAATAGTGATAGTGAAGAGGCTATGAGTATTTCAGAACTGTATAATCTTTTAAAAGAAAGTAATATCGAAGACGCTTTTCCAAATATTGAAATAGCTATTTTATATATTTTTATGCATGATGGTCACTAACTGTAGTGGAGAACGCTCCCTCTCAATACTGAAAAGGATCAAAAATGAATTGAGAAGTACAACTCTTCAAGAAAGATTGAACAGTTTGTCACTGATGTCCATTGAAAGCGAGTTGCTCAAAGAAATAGTCTTTGAAGATGTCATTCGTGATTTTGCGACCCAAAAATCTAGGAAAGTACCTCTTGTATCGGTACAGATTTTTAAAGTAGGTATGTTTACATTTGCTTGTAAATTTTCAAAAATAAATTATGCATTAATGTTGTTCGTTCCTGTTTTAAATTTCTCTCAAAAGGGCCCAATGCATCCCAGTGCCCAGGGCTTCCGCCTAGCTTAAGACGGCCCTGAATGGGATGGGTTAGTGTAACACTGCCATCACTTGTATCACATCACATTACATTGTAGTTGTAACAATGATTAGATAGCTTAAGGGAATTTTATTTGTTTATTCCTGAGTTTACAGTAATTCCGTACTAAGAAGTTTTTGTCCACAATATTATTTTATGTCAAAATATGTAATATATAATATGTAATACAGGATGTTTCACTAAGTCTTTTTGTGAATATTTCGGAAACGATATATTTATTTCTTTTCAACATCTCAATCAGACCAACAAATGTCACTAATTAACTAATTAACTTCATAGCTCCAATAATAAAGATGTTAGCAATCATGAACCCTTTACTTTCAAGAAAATAATTTACTGTATTTGAAGTAAATGTATTTCCTTGGATCAAATACATCTTCTGTAGCGAGAACAGAAATATCTTACAGGAAGATTTTTTGGGAAATTTATTTTTCCTGGATGTGCTAAGCACTTTTCTGTTTGTACTCCATTTAACGTCATATTTTACTAATTCAAGAATTATTTCTGTATGTTTCATACAAAAGTGTTTAACGTTTATTCAGTTATATATTACTATTTAAAGATCAGATCATGGAATATATCTCATTCAAAGCAATCGAATTACATGTCACCAATGGAGCGGGATATATTCCTGACATTTATATCTTTGGAAATAGACTAGCTATAGAAATGTCGTTTGGCATTTAGGATTCTTAAATGAAGTTAATTATTGACTGCGATATATACGTGATTAGTTTTTATTAATATAAATACAAACATACCGAGAATTAGCCCCAAAAGAGAAATGCGACATCCATATAATAGCAATAGCTAAACCAATAGGTGCCCTCGTCATCGTCATCCGCGATGTGCTGCAACAAAAGCGGTACTAGGTATTAATTAAAAACAATTACACGCCAACTGTTACACGTTACGACATCGTTGCAACGCAAGCATAAAAGTAGATACATACATTGTAAGCGCATCGGAGATTCTGGCAGGTATGCGCCTATTCACGGAATAAAATCGTGCACCACGATCAACAACTACATAAACCGATGCGGTTTATTCATTGTACAGGTACGATTGGGATTGAAATTTTCGATCGAACATTAATCGAACGGTTTCGCGACGAACGGCCAGCCGCACCGCTCGACGGCTGCGAAAGAGATGTTCCTCATTATCCCCTATCCCCGAGCCTTCTTCAATGAAGATGATATGAACACGTCGCTAACGCGGCTGTAATTTGCGTGTGACGTTGGTTCCGCATCGAACAGTTTACCGAATCGAATGTGAGCGGTTTATTACCAACACAAGGTCAGTTATAATGTCAAGTTTATCGACATAATACAGTTATAGTTAATTTTTAATGAGTGTACTCGATATGAAAATAGACGTGCCACTTTAGTAACGTACAACCGTCGTCAATTGAATGTCCGCCTTCTATCGTAAAATAAGTAGAGAACAGAACCTTATAATAGTAGTGGATTTAATATTGTAAGAAATTTAATGATGTATGTCTTAAACAGAATTATATCTCAGTAGGTCTTGAAATGTATTTATTCCTATTATAAATTGTGTGCCTCTTACCTTGTAATAATGTTATTTTGACATTTGTGACGGATAGTATCATTTTATACAGAGTGCGTCACCAAAACCGGATAAATTTCTATTTAAATTACCGCCCGTATTGTGCGCCCGTTAGAGGTCGTTCTTTGAGACCCAGAAAGCCCGGTGCTTCTAATAAACAGTTATAACCTCATCATGCGTGATATAGAAACCAAGTGTGGAGTATAATCGAAGAGCCGCGACCATCGTAGGTCTGTGTGTTGGGCGCTCAGCATAAAAAATAATTCATTTCTTTGGATACACGAAATCAACTCTTTATGACGTTGGAGCAAAATATATGAACAGTCCAGCGAAGGTCCCAGCATGCCGGCGAATAAGAGTCACTCGACAGAAGCCATCTTGAAGACCTTCTGAGTCGTCCAAAGAGCTCAAGCAGCTACTTTCGGAGGACCCAGGGCAATCGATGCGAACTGGCATCAATTGTAGGTGTAAGTGATCCAACAGTGCGTCGAATTGCCGATACAAATCGTACATAATAAAATACGACAGATGGTTTCCGAGGCTGCCAGGATAGACTGTCAAACAACGTCGATGTGTCTTGGTCTAAGGAATTACGACCTCCTCAGCCTAGATATGCGTATGGAACGTAGCTAAAATGGTCACCAACAAGTACCATCCCAATATCACGTCATTAGGCAGCATTCGCCGGTGACAGAGCTGCATTTTAGCGTGTGCGCAGACGGTTTAGAGCGAGAATGTGAGCCGACATTCAAGCTAATGGGTAACAAAGTGACGCATTAGTGTGGCAAAGCTCGTTGTATACGTTATCGTATCAAAAAGGGTTATTTAGGAAAATTGTAGGCAGTCTTAACATTTTAAAATTATTTTCATATATACAGGCTGCGTCATATTACCAGGGGGGAACCAAACATGCGAACAGCCTGTATATTATTTTAGATTTAGATTAAACTCGTGTCACACTTCTAATGTACATTTCATTGAATTATACAGCGTGTTTCAGAAGTTATGAACAATTTTATATGCACATTACTGTGAGTTCAAGGTATTGTATACTGCAAACGACACAGTCTGAATTTTTTCACAAGCATTTACAAGATTTTTGACATTGGGCCAGTTTTATGGCCAAGTTACATTATTTCAAAATTGTCAAAACTGATTACCTACAGGGCGAGGCAAAACTCAAATACATTAATTTTTCAATTATTTTAAATGGATCACCTTGTATTTTATACGATAAAAAGAATGATTAGTTCGGGAACTCTATATCTAAAGTCATTAATTTCTAAAATGTTTTGAAATCTTTTTAAGAAGTGAGATTTCTTGAAATCATCATCAAGTTAGTCATAGCAAAATGAATGTTCCATGTTAAATACAACTACAAAATACAAACATTTATAACTTATATTGATGATTAACATTTAATTAATTAACCCAACTGTTTACAATAAATTCTATAATAAATGTATAAAATATTCACCTGAACTATCAATACAACATTGCAACCGTTCTTCTGTTTGATATAGAAGGGTTTTTTTACATATGACCACATGAAGAAGACAATTTTGGGGAACTCCACTAATCGAGCTAGTCACTAAATTGGTTTCCGTTTCCTTATCCAGCTTTCAGCGTAATAGGTGTTTAGATCAGCGTGTATCAACCTAGGGTGAAGTAACGAAGCTCCATCATTCGGATACCACGTCCTTTGACGAACGTTTAGGGGAAGATTTTGCAGTAACGACGCTAAATGATTTTCTAAAAAGTCTAAATAAACTTCACCATTCATTCGTCCTTCCAAAAAGTGTGGTTGAATTACTTATCTCCTAGCTAGTAATTATGACTTAAGACTGTGTTACTATCATTTTTCACGATTAACTCGTTATATCAAAATAATTTCTAAGAATCTCACTTTTATAAATTAATGACTTTAGATATAGAGAGTGCTTAATAAAAATGAAAGTAACTAATTTATTCTTTCCTATTATGTTATAAAATACAGGATGATCCATTTAAAATAATTGAGAAATCAATGTATTTGAGTTGACTCGCCCTTTATTCAGTTTTTTGAAAAAATGTCACTTTGCTATAAAAGTGGAGCAATATCATGTTTGTAAAAGAAAAATTTCGGACTGTTGTTCACAGTATACAAGACCTTGAATCTACAGTGATTTGCATATAAAATTGACCGTAACTTCTGAAACACGCTATATAATGAAATTTTACATTGGATGTGTGAGGCATACTCACACATCCAATGTAAAATTTCATTATATAGCGTGTTTCAGAAGTTACGGTTAATTTTATATGCAAATCACTGTAGATTCAAGGTCTTGTATACCTTAATCTAAACCTGAAATAATATACCAGGTCTTCCATATAAAAAAAACGTATGTTAGATTCACCTTGGTGATACGAAACATCCTGGATATATCAAAACAATTTTAAAATGTTAATGCCTACAATTTTCGTAATATACCTTTTTTGATATCTTGTATGATAACGGATATATCCAGCTTTGCCACGCTAATGCGTCAGCCTGTAGAATAATAGCGCTCTATTTATAGGGATAAGGCAAAATAATTTCTTGTAGTACTTAATCTTTCATTCGTAAAATTTGTTAAAGACATAGTTCAATATTCCTGATTTTGGTGATGCACCAAACCTTCGCAATCCAAACCATCATACCCTGTTTATGTTAGAAGATCATAGTCAATTAGTAATTCTATTTGAAACAAAAACTTATCGTATTTATTACGCAATTTTGAAAAAAAATGTACATGTTGGGTAGGCCCATCTTTAGGCATGGGCACACTGGGCTCTAGCCCCGGGCCCCGCGATCAATGGGGCCCCCTAATCTTAGTGACAGCAGCGGAATCGATTTTAAATTTCTCTCAAAAGGGCCCAATTCATCCCAGTGCCCAGGGCTCCCGCCTGGCTTAAGACGGCCCTGATGTTGGGATACTTTCTATAAATATTGTGGACATTTTTTGAAAGATCTCCCTAATTACATTTACTCTTTCAAATATCTTACAAAACCAGATTACGTGTTTAAATAATTACCTGTAGTTGTAGGGAAAGAATGGAAGTTATTGTTCCTATCATCTTCAATAGTGCTACATAACGAAAACTAAATAACATTGGAATAAGTAAAATAATAATTTAAAATGATTAAAGCTCTTTGTCGTACTGGAAAGATTAAAAATACTTTCTAGCCAGATATGCAATGGACATATCCATTTGTACTTTGGAATAATGCTATTGTGTTTAATCAAGAACTGTGCTATCAAAGACAAGAATAAATATTTTCCCCATATACAGGCTGGAAGCAAACGACCTGGCTATAGGGAGCCATGATTTAGGCGGTCCAGTACAAGAGGGCGAGACTAATAATAGGCGCCCTCGTGCACGTCACACGTTACTTGGATCCCATTTATTAGCATTAGAATAGATAAGAGAAGCTTTAACAGTATAATTGCCAATATTATATTGCCAATACTGCTATAAAAAAAGTTGCTGAATTCCTAAAAACAAAAAATTCTAACTAAAAACTATTTTCTTTTATTATATCAAAATAAAACGAAAACGATGTAGCGAGCTAACAAGTGTTTTAAATTTGTAGCTAAATAAAAACAAATAAACAATAATTCTTAATAAAAAGCCTGATGTAAGGTATAATAATTTAATTTTTGAATTAATAAGAGTTTCCCTTGGTCTCGAACCGTAGTTTGTATTGTTACAATGCTTGGAATAAGGTTATCTGGAAATTTTACTGCAAATAAATCCCAAATAACTTCTGCAGAATTGCCACCACAATATAGCTTCATCATTTTTAAATTCTCTTGAATGGTGTGGTAGTCCATTAACTCTTCCACTGCTCGAGAAGAGTGTTATCCCATGCGACTTCTTTATATTCTCGTCAGCGATGATCTGGCACGCCTTCTATGAGAAACAACAAGCATCTAACAACTTTTTCTAGCAGGCCAAATCCCTCTATGTTGCTTTTCCCTCTGCAGAGCACATGCGCATGCGAAGTACAGCAGATCGCACAATTCTTACTTTTGCGTGGACTCTTTCAATTAACGGGGCTCTTACGTCTATCTCATGCTATGCACCGAATTTCTATAGCCGTCACGCTTCCATCCTCCCGGTATGTAGGTATATAGCATCTTTGGCATGTGTTGTTGGAACAATCTTCCCAGTATAAACATAATTTTTTGTCGAAACTCTACCTTAAACACTACCAAACTACATGTTTTCTCCGCAAACTGTTTAATTGACTAACATTGGAAATTAAATTTGCTGGGAGCAATGCTGCTCGTAACTGATAGGATCCGTAACATAATTTTTAATACAAAATTAAAGCCACCATAATATAAGCCCTTGTAGTATTCTAGCATTAACAAACATATTTCCGTCTGCTTTCTAAATATGGGGTAATTATCAATTAAATTACACAGAAATTCAAATGAAAACCATATGACCGCAAACCCGCTCTCATCTAATTATGACGTCAGTGTTATGCAAACAAGATCCATAAGCGCCAGCCATCCCAACCATATCGCAATTCGAGTGCATTTTTGCACACTTTTTATCGATTTCAATTGATTTTTTTTTATTACCTTATAAGCATTTTACAAAATTTTAACATATATTTATGGTATTGTTATGTTCTTTAGTCATAATTACATTAAGCAAATAAACTGTGTAGCGATTATACTTTTTATATCATTTATCTTCATACATTTAGAAACCATGTTATGGAAGAATTAATATTAAAACAATGTTGTGCAGCACTTATAATTATTTGTTTTTATCTACCACTAAAAATTAAGGAAGTTAAGGCTCATACAAAGTAACGTGTATCCTTGATAACAACATCCATGCAACGGAAATATACGAACAAAGAGTATAACCGCAAGAATTATATCACTAATAACTTACGTTTTTAGTTCAGAGTAGTACAGTATTACAGCAGAATTTCTGTCATCGTAAACCGAAACAACTCAACACAGTGTCACTGCAATCTAATGCTAGTCAACTAAAATGCAGAAATATAAACAGTGTTCTTGATACGCAATCAAAGAACTACAGTTGTATGAGTGTTTCATTTCGTGCGATAAGTAATGTAAGCATATACCAATCAAGTTTGTCCAATGCAAATGAATGTGCCACTTTACAATCATTTGCATGGCACACAACCTACCGTTTAAATTACAATAATTTTGGAAAGGTTCAAGTATATATAAAGATTTAAGTGGTAGAACAAATATTGTTCGTTTCTGTAACAGCAGAAATCGGTAAAATATGTAGTGTCGCCTTAATTCAACGTACGCGACACCATACAAGAGACTACAAATATTTGTTACGAATTTTTGTTTGCCCATTTAAAACCAAACAAGAGATAATTTGACAATTGAATCGAAATATTCTTTTATATTTTGTGTAAATGATAAACAACAACTGGTTATTGATATTTTTTGTACGTACTGGAAATGTTGATATATCTATTTTGTTGCTGTAATAACGCTGTCATTAAAACACCAGTAACGATGCGTTTCTAATTTATAAACGTACTGTTTTAGTTTATTACAGTGCAATTTTTTTAAGAGTGAACAATTCAAGTTTCGTATCAAATTCAAACGTCAAAACATGTGACGTTCAACTATTAAATGAAAACAATCAATCAGGGGAGTGCACTAGTATTCCTTTGGTATAAACCAGGGGTTACTCGGCCAATAAAAGGCTGTGAGTGCAACATTTTATCTAATAGAGGGCTGTGAGTGTAAAATTCTAGAATCCTGCATAAAGTATTTTGAATTTATATTACAATTACTTTAGTTGTTACTAGTTCTTTTTGTTTTTACTTATTGTTTAATCATTATCGTTATTTTTATTATTATTGTGTATTTCGTTTGTAAATATTGACGTGTCCCGAATTAATTATTATTTTGTTAACGCACGTCAGTATGTGAATAAAATTATTGTTAAAGCTGATTGGTGCGTTATTGTGTGGATTTAACAATTGTGTGTGGCAGGAGTAATCCGAACAGCGTGTTATGGTATTCCGTCTGGTAAGCAAAAAGGTTAGTTCCAATTGTAAATATAACTTTCAGAAATGCGTTAATCGAAACCGTCAATGCGTTTTTTTGAGCAACTTCTGCGCTCACTTTCTGAACAGAATTATATTTGGAAATACTCCTACTTAAAAATCTGCACGGCAGAATGCATAGTCTTTTTGGGCCATTTTGTGAATAACATTATGGGGAAAAAGCTTGTATATAAGAATGAATAGAATTTTGGTTGGCATTATGCATCCTGTCAAGTTTGAAGTATATGAGATTTGGCGCAGTAAGCTGTTTAGTTGGGTTCACAGACCGCCAGAGGGAAAAATAACGTTAAGTGCCCCATCTTACTATATTATCTCTGCAGTCAATTAACATCAAATAATCTGTTTATATCTAGGCTTGCTTTTTATGTTCTTGTGTATTACCAACCACCACGAAAATTCCCGAATTTTGAAATTACTATTTATATTTAAAGAAAGATCACAAAAGAGGCAGATTAGAAAAAATAACACCAACGAACCTATTTTAAACCAGTTTTTAAAATTTGGTTTTCAAAAGATAACCAGCAATTTACGTTCCATAAAATCTTTATAATGTACTTTATTTCAAGCTTTAATATATTCAAAATCAACGTCATTACTGCTGTTATTCTAACTATACATCATTTACTTTAAGGAATATCGTTGGGCAAGATAGGTTTATAGTTTGGACGTTTGCTATTGGCTAATGCGTAAGGCAAAATTACACACGACGAAACAAGCTGTCTGTACATACGAAATTTATGTTGGATAAAATGAAATATTACTGGTCGCTACTTTTTTAATGTCAGTTGTAAAATTGCTTCGTTTGATTTTGATTGTGTATTTGATTGCTTCTTGTAATACGCAGTATCGGGCAATCCACACACCACAAATTGATTTACTAAAATTCGGGAGATATGTTTCAAGAGCATAGTGATACCAGCCCACAGTCCTTGCAATTCTTCATTGCTTCTTGTGTTTCCCGTTATATTATTTGTTTAGCATATTACAAAAAAGGAAGCAGAATAATAATACTACATATTATTGCAATTTAAAATCTGATAGAACTCGTATGGGTTTAAGTGAAGGAATATCTAACTGCTAAACAAAGCTTTTAATTTACCAGAGGTAAAGAATTATTATTAATTAAAGGATTCCAACATTTCCAGCATGGAGACATTGCATGAAACATAACATTGCCGAAGAAAGCAAGATGTATGGGCTGAATAACATCATAGAAGGATATGATGGAAGAATTTATTATTACCGCTAATACAGGATCATCATCGGAAATGTCCTCTCTAAGTGAGGCATTATCGACATAGAAAAATGATATTTGAAGTAATTTTTGTTGTGCATCGTTCCATAATTGTGATAATTGTGGCTTATTTAAAAAAGAATTATTAAAGTGCCTCATAAAAGTCTATTTTATTCCGAAGTGTGTTTAAATACGTGAAATATAGAATATATTTGAAATAAAATTGTTTCCATTTTTTTTTGTAGGATTAAATAAACTGAAATAAACGTAAACGTATAATTATTTTTCTTAAACATTTGTCATTAGAATTTAGTGTTACTTTCAAAGAAATTGACAAAGGTTATAATAAAACTTACATTTTAGTTTCAAATTACCGGCCATTATTTAATCCACTTAAATTTTGGCAGTATTATAGGAACGCCGATTGCAGCGCTATCTACTACGTTCTCAAAGAGAATGAACTCTAGACTGAACTAATCATAGGCAAAGAGTTGTACAGGGTGAGTCGGAAGGAACGTCGCAATCTCTAAAGGATTATTGTACATGTATACTCAGATGTTGTGGCGAGGTTTTTATTTGTTTTCTAGTTATAACGTCATAACAAAATTCCTTACACGCATTGCTTTTTTGTAAATAAACGTTCAAAAAAATCGCCATTAACAAAATTGCATGCGGCCACCACAATCTTCCAGCTCGTCCAGCATGTTTACAGTTTTGCCGACAGTTTCTACAAAAACATGCAGGAATTCCAAACTTTTGTTCCATAAAGACCGATGAAGCAACATTTACACGTAACGGCATAAATACTGTCGTAATACTCGGGCGTAATATTTGGGCTGTGGAAATCCACATGCTGCCTGTCCTAATCATTTCCAGCATATATTTTCGATAAACGTTTGGGCCGGACAACTTATTGGCCCATTTATGTTGCCAAATCGAATGAATGGATATGGTTATCTCTTGTTTTTGCAAAATCATTTGATGGAACTATTCGAAGAAGTTCCTTTGAGTGTACGTTGACAAATGTGGTTTCTTCACGATGGCGCACCGCCGCATTTTAATCGTTTAGTTCGCCAACATTTAGATAATGTGTTTGAAAATAAGTGGATTAGTCGAGGTGATCCTATGTCATTGCTCAAATTCCTTCTTTTTGTTATTTCGGTCACCCGACCTTAACCCCCTTGATTTCTACTTAGGGTGAGTTATGTAGACCATGGTATACACCAACGACTTAGATAATCTTCGTAACCGCGTCGAGGCAGCTCCGGCAACAATTAGACGCCAAGACCAAGGCCTAGTAAATTATGCGAATTCATTGATACGTCGGGCGAGACTTTGCGTTCAACAACACGGCGATAACTTTGAACAACTAGTGTGAAGTGGATTCCATGAAAAACATAAAGCATTGCTTAAATTAATAAGCCTAATCGCCACTTAAAAATAGAAACTACAATTTTTTTTGCATTAATATCTCTTTTATTATGCAACTTTGTTAAGATATTTTTACGTTAATGACCTTATCACCCCTTGAAAATAAAAGACCGTAAGCACCCTTGCTTGCTCATATAGCATATTAACTGTTGTTTGAAGAATGCCCACTTGAGCACTAATTATTCGTTAGCTGATCGTTGGAGCATTTTCTACTAGATTTAGAATATTTTTTGCTTTGATTGCACGTTGGGATGTTACATTACCAGTCGAAGGCATTACAGTCTCGGGTAGTTTGTTGTACATTTTGACAAATATTTTTCTTATTCGGACGTCTCTGGTGTAGAAACCGTTGACGATACCCTACGGCCGTCTCAGTAGCATTACCATTGCAAAAGCCGTAAGTAAACATTATATGTTCATACTGAAGACTTTAATAAGTGTGTCAATTATCAAATAAAATGCATAAAACAATTGTAACGAAAGTCAACGGTAATCTCAGATCAGAACAAACAAATGCAGAACAATATTATTTTGTGGTTACAACGAATTAATTTAGCCACTTTAGCGTAGGTTATAAGAATCGGTAAACAACTATTTACGGGGAACTAACCTCAGTTTTTGCAAAACGGGTATATTATTTATGCTAATTTAAGATGCAGTAATTTGAAAACAAACAAAAATAGTATCGTTTATTAAATGAAGGCCACAATTTAAATAATGTGTGTGAGGAATTTTGTTGTTATAACTTGAACAGGAATAACATTTGCAAAACAACATTTGAGTTTTTTACATGTGGAATACACTCTTGAAGTTTGGGTCATTTTCCCGAACATATTCTTTATTTTTTGGGTAGGTTTCAAACTCTTTAAATACAGACTTCAACATGTTTTGCGTTCGTTTTTTTTTCATGAAAATGTAATATATTTAGTTTATAGAATTAAAGCGTAACTCATTTGTATATTTTTGCTTCTTCCACTATAGCTTTACATATACTGAAAAATTATTTAGGCTACTAAAATACAATCAATGAAAATTCAATTTCTGTTTGAAATATTATCAAAAAACATGTAAAGGGATTCTTTTTAACTATGACGCAAGGTAAGAGCATTCATGATTGTGTCTGGAGAGTTATATAAGTTGCCCTTCCGAGATTTTCTATGACTATCAATGAAATGCTTCACTTTATTTCGGTGCTGTTTATCGAAATCGCTTCACTTCTATTTTTCATGTCAAAATGTTTTTCGTAAAAAATAGCAAATATTAATCAAAGAAAGTTGGAAAGGATAAGTAAAGACAATATAATTAAATCTCTATGTAATAGAGTTATTTTTTATTACTATTTACACACCTTAATAATTACATAAAGGTCAAATATAATTCACATTTCACTCTTCTATTGTATGTTAGGCATGAATATAAAAGGGCAGGATCTATTTTTTGTATGTATGTACATCGAAGTTGTTGTCAATAAATGTAAACATTATCATAGAGAAATGGTATAATCAGATCTAATTATTCAAATTTAGTCTATCGGATGCAGTGTGATTATATGAGTCGGAAGGGTAAGTTTTCTTTGCCATCGAGAGATCGTCGGGACCTCCTGGTGAAAGAGGTCTCGGGCTGGGAGTGTTCCTAATACTCGAAGGGCTTCGGCTGTTGTCTGGTGAGCAAGGGCATGGTGGCGGTATTCCAGGATGGTGTAGCATATTGTAGTTGGATTCCGCTAGTTTTTCTTGTGGTGTCAATTCACTGGGTATACCAGGAGCAGTTGGACGTCCTGGTAAAAGTAAGAAGGATAACAAATAGTTTATGGTGTTTGTTCATGTACCGTAAAATCCAGACAGATTAAAATGTATAAATGTGTATTTACCTGTAAGTAGCAATGGAGGTGTACTTAAACCAAGACAGCGCATTCGCCAAGCATCTTGTAGCAGTTGAAGTCTTGCTTGTTTTCTCCATTTTGCCCTTCGATTTTGAAACCAAACCTAAAAGTGAGGACTAAGGTGAAAATTTTATTTATATTTGCAGTAATGATTTCAAATAACAAATAACAACATACATAAGTTCCACGAGCAATTGTTATTTTAATGTCAAATCAACTACTATAAAATCGCTATAAAATAAACTGAAATATTTATGGGAAGTAAATTATCACAAAATATTTCACCTGCACTCGTGCTTCGGACAAACTTATTCGCAACGCCACTTCTTCTCGTAGGAAAACGTCCGGATAGTGTGTCTTCTGAAAGAGTGCCTCAAGTTCTTGTAATTGTTGCGGACTGAAAGTGGTCCTATTGCGCCTCTGTCTTCTTCTGCCGAACATATATTCCGTCAAAAGATCCCCAGGTAACGGCGACAAGTACGGGCCAGCCATTGTATTACTACAAGAAGTGGAACCACAATCACTCTATCAGTTCTAATAAAGTGTCCGACTATTCGATTTCAGAATTTATCCTTATCGGTTTCAATGCCAAAATTGTACTGCAATTTTAAACCGACGTTATCGTCTATCATGAGGGATAACTCCACCCTCGAATTGTTCCCATTGGTTGCGAATAAGGACGCCCTTAGGGGCATCGCGACGCTGGCGCACCGTCGTCGTAATTTCATTTGTTTTGGACGTTGATTTTTTAAATATTGCCAGTACACTTTGCGCAGTTAATGTTCACTCTTATTTTATTTGTTGTATTTCGATTTTCCGATTTAGTAAAATTATTAAAATTCATGCTGAAGATAGGGTAACCAGAACTACAATAACTAAATTGAGGTTTCCACTTTATCTCCTATTGAGTTCCAATATTTATTACAATAGTTTATAACATTCTGTTAACAACATGATTTATTTGATTCGTTGCAATAAATTTTTATGGATTCCCTAATTGTTAAATATGTTAAGAATTAATTGATACATTCTGTAATGGATATCTTGTAAATACACGCTATCATTATTGGTATTAATTATCCCTTTAAATCATACTTGCAGTAATATTATACCTTTTAAGTGTTAAAATTTGAACACACACAGAAAAATACCGAGAAATAGAGAAAATTTATTAAATGCAAGAATATATTTTACTAGATTTGGCATTTCTACAGATTTTTAGATTAAAAAAACATATTGTTTTAACTGCATTTTTTTAAATGAAAATAATAACGCTTTGTTGTAAGAATTTCTAATCGTGCAAAGAATATGCATATACTTAGGCCAAGAAAATAAGTATAGTAATCATTTTAATCCAAGAAAAGTTCTTTTGGAAAGAAATATGCATCCATATGGAATGGGAGTAGAATGCGACATTTCTGTTCATACAATAAATAATAGTTTAAGCTACTCTCTTATAGATGGCGACTCTTTCATTTTCATTCATGAGTATCATACTTGCCTTATATATGGGTCAGTATAGAAATTTGCTGCAATCATGTAAAAGATGACTAATTAGCTATATAGGTTAGGTATAGGATACGGTGGCTTAAAATAAATTTACGTTAAAAAATACCCCTTACCACCTTGTTGAGTAAAGAACTCTGAATACGCATTTCGGCAACTGAGTTGCCATCCTCAGCAGAAAACCACAAAGGAAAAAATATAATGTCAAGCGTAGCACTCCGAGAACAATCCTGCTCTTAGAACGCCACTATCAACAAGGTGGTAAGGGGTATTTTTTAACTTAAATTAGCTATAAACCGCGAATCGTGCATATGGTGGATGTGCAATGGAAAACATTTATTTATTTATTCCGTATGTATATATATATATATATATATATATATATATATATATATGAGACATATGTAATATATTTAGCATTCTGTTTGGACAAAAATAATACAAATTTTAAACGAGACTTAATAGGTTAAACACCTTCAAATTGGTTATTTCATATTATATGACTGGATTAAGTAGGTATAATATAACATTTGTTTGAGGAAAATAATTACTTCTCAAAATAGGAATGTCATATCTCCAATGTAGCAAGTGGTACTTTTAAGTAAGCTTACCTACCGCAAGTGCAAATTTGCTTTATTTAAGGGCACAATATTCTCCATTTACAAACCTTTCACCTTTGTATTAAAAGTTTGACATACTATGGTTAAGTATATACTTTTCTTACGACATGCCTTAATACTTACTTGACTTAAATAAGGGACTCGGTGAAGCAAGAGGGAATAGTGGAATTTATAGAGAGGAAACAACTGCGTTGGTTCGGCCACCTAATAAGAAAGGAAAGTGACACAGTATTAAGAAAATTAATGGGATTAATGGGGATAATTAGAAAAAGCAATTGTTCAACAGTGGCGAAACGATACTGGTTCTTGGAGTTGAAAGTGCGAATACTGAGTTACCATTTCAATGAATAAATAACGTATTTCGGTAACCAAGTTGTCATCTTACCACACGGGAAAACAATGTTAGACGTAGTATCCTGCTAAAATAAAACTTTAGATTATATGTTCTTCGCCAGATCACTAGCGGAATAACGCTGACTGAAGTATGTAACAGAGTAATTATTCATTGAAGTGGTGGAAATGTTTTGATTTAGTTCTATTTCAAGGAGAATGCACCATTATGTTAGTAATTATTGTAATAATGTCTTTTATTAGTAGACTTTTCACATCCTTATTGGTGAAGATGTAAAATTTAGGCGAGGTGCCTTCTACATTGCAGTTTAACGGGTTACCTAAATAATTCAATGATAGGCACACATAAAAGGTACATATATAAAATGCTAATTAAAGGAAGCAACCTTATATTGTATTATGTTTTTTCACTACACAAATGTTTGAAATCAAAGCAGATACGGTTGAAAACGTCTGCTTGCATAATATCTTACTAAAGCGAGTCATTTTTCATTCTTTAAGGATATTAGATAATTTTCAGAAACGTTTCGACACATTGGATGTACAACAATTTAAAATAAAAATTTTAATTTTCAGGACCTATTTACAGAAGAGTATTGTATGTAGTATTGTATGTAGTAGTAGCATAACCTTTTTTTTCTAAAGAAAAGAAATTATATTAGTTAACCATAAGCAAAGTGATATGCGAATGAGATAAATATATTGACTGTTCGACAGAAGCCAAAGTATCAATGGAAGCAAGATCCTATTTTACAAAGTGGTGATTTTGACTTACAGCATAGAACTGTGAAGATGTGGAAGCAGTAGATATCGCAATTATACAAACAGTTCGATGCGTAGACCTCCAGTATTTGGAGGTCGCTGTGAAGCATTTGATCCAAGAGTCCAAGAGGCAATACAGCCCGAAAAAAGTATCAAACATCACAAAACACTAGAAATTCATGCCAAGCCACTCATCCAACCACTGACGCAAGGTAATAACGTTAGCAAATATAGAAGATGCAGGTCATCAGACTTGAAGTAAGATAGAGGAAGACTTACAACTGAAGAAACTTCATCATGTCAAAAGGGGACTAGCTAACTGATCTTCACATCATTAAAATAGCTTATGGATCGTATTATCTGACTGCTGTTTTAATGTTAAAATAATCTAGTTAAAAAATATCGGAGAATTGAAAATGATTCTTTTTGCAATGTTCATCTTTTTTTAGATTCTCTTCAAATATGTGCCATTGAATTATTACTTCGTGAGACCAACATAAAATCTTAACATGGTCGTAACATACTAGACACATACTGTAGATGTATTCTAGGATCTGTGTTCTCAACGTCTTGACAGGCATGAGTATTTGCTGCATAATTCACAATTATAAAACACTTTCACAATATTTCGGTAAAATTATTGATTGCAGGTAATACATTTAGGATGCAACAAAGGGACGAAGAACGAAACCCCCGTAGAAATTCCGACTACTGCAGTCACCAGAACGATAGAATTTCGCCGAGTGAAATTCGTCTAGAATTATATTTTCTTCATAGTCGCTTCCATTGTCTGGCCGGGAAGAATGAGGGGACAGAATAGCCGTGTATATAGCGGCGTAATGAAAATTATGCATTACTTCATATTTGAAAGAGTTTGGGCGGGGATGATGCGCTACAAAATGCCCGCCCTCACCCGTTACCCCCGCTTTCATTTGCCCCAAACTACCCTCGCGGTACCGCATCGAGTCTGTAGCGCTCCCCCGACCGACTTTGCGCTTGCTTATTCTTGACGCGCTTGTTCTTCCAATTATCGTCGATCGGTTACAGAAAATGGGATCGCGAGATTTTGGGAAATGGAAACTGATCTAAAAGATTAAAACTATCACTAATCGGTTATAAGTTGAAATATTGGTACTCAACTATAACTTCGTTTAGCTAGTAGATACGCAAGAATCTTCTCCTTCACACCTAGAGCACCTCATAACAAAACATCATTAAAGGCGGCGAGAGTATAATGAACGAACATTTACTGCAGCTGTTCAGAAAGAGTAGTATAATGAATACATATAACCCATAAATAACGCTTTGAAAATTCATAGTAAAGTAATCGAAACCGTGATTTCGGTTAAAGTCGGTATTTAAAGGTTTACTGAAAAATTCCTAAAAAAAAATACGGAACGCTTCTGACAGTTTAGACTGCTAACATAACCTTGCTGATAGTTTCCAATGTGTCTAAAAATTGATTTTTTATTTACTGAATGGCTAGTTAACGTTAATTCGGTACAAATAGGATTAAGTATCTCTCATCTATGTTTAAATACCATCGCAGATATCTAAACGTTGTACATCATCAAACGTAACCGGTAAATGATTCTAATTACCGTAAGTAACCAGCTTCTCATCTCGGTAACTGTGGTTGCAACCAAAATAACATATTTGCCTCTTATTTCACCTCGTCTATGTTTCGTTTCTCTATCTCATTCCTTTGAAAAGTTACGGGAGGGGTGGGACACAAATTGCGTCCACATTGAGCCCCACATCGTGCTATCACCAACGATTACCATTTTTACGGATGGATCGAAAACCACAACAGGGACTGGAGCGGGAATTTTCTCTCCAGAACTGAAGATTGACTTAAGCCTTGCGTTGGGGGAACAGACCTCGGTCTTTCAGGCGGAGGTTCTGGGAATCCTGCAAGGTGTGAGTGAGATTTACGCAAGGGGCCTTAGGGGGGGAGCATATCGCCCTTTACAGCGATAGCCAAGCTGCCCTAAAGGCCCTCAACAATTACAGGATTGCCTCGGGTCTGGTGCCTCAATGCTACAACACCCTGGAGGCGATCGCTGCCCATAATGTCGTATCACTCGTATGGGTGAAAGGACACAAAGGAAATCTAGGCAACGAAATTGCTGATGTGTTGGCGGGGCGGGGATCGCGTTCCCCCTTTGTGGGACCAGAACCTGCTCTAGCTCTCACGTCGGCGACACTCAGCGACCTAATAAAATAAAGGACTGCCATTCAGCATGAAAACAGATGGGAGTCTGCGACTACATGCTGCCAGGCACGTAAAGCCATTCCGAGGCTATCGTCCAGGACGGCAAAATATTGTCTGCTTCCTTCTCGCAGCAATCTTCGCCAAGTTGTAGGGCTGTTGACCGGCCACTGCAAACTGAATAAACACATGCACTGTATAGGGCTAGTTGATAGCCCCTCTGCCGGGGAATGCTGCCACCTCCATTGCCGCGCTGCTCGAGTTCGTCCTGAGGTTGGGGTCGCTCGAGTAGGCTGCGGGGGAGCGACGCCGCCTGGGGGAGTATCACAAAGGGCGTGGTTGTACCACCCTCCCCAAGTTTGCAATCCACATCCACACTGTATATAAAAATATTATAAATATTGGTAGCTTCACCAATATTAATACTATTTTTATATTTTCCTCAAATTATTATTGGATGTATATTTGTTTAAAATAAAATTTAAAATGAAAAATGTTGAGTAAAGAACTCTGAATACGTATTTCGGCAACTAAGTTGCCATCCTCAGAAGAAATGGTTAGTAAATGAATTTAAAAACTTACCCGTCATTCACTCGAGTTTATAAACAAAATCAAAAATCATTGATTAAAAGGCGGTGAGATTTTAGTTTCATTTGATGTTAGATTAATTATTTCCTTCGGTACCGATTCCACAAACCCTAAAATATTTGGAAGGTCTATTAGTAAATAATAATTTGGACAGTAGAAAAACTGATGAATACATCAAGTTGACCATGCTGTGCATGTTGTAGAACTATTCTCAGATAGGAAATAAGTTCTACGACTAACAACATGGCACATGGTAATAGTTTATCCCCATTTATGCCCAATTTATTTAAGAATAATTTTGAAGTAAAATTTAAAAGACTTCGAAATATTTTTCGAGTATTTGGGTTAGATATGTAGATGATATTTTCGCCATATTTGATACTTATGACTTGAATCTGAGTGAACTTATCTCAAAATTCAAATACATAAAGATTAGAAAAAGAAAATAATAATGAACTTTCGTTTTTAGATAACCTAGTAATTAGAAATAAGGATAGGTCAGAAATCGACATTTACCGGAAGAAAACTAATGTAAACAGATTTATAACAGCCGATTCAAATCATTGCTTTCAACACAAAGTAGCTAGCTTTAATTTTCTAGTACATCGTTTGTTAAGTTTTCCACTGACAAAGGATAAATATAAAACAGAGTTAATTTACATCAAACAAATCGCTAAATGCAATGGTTTTTCCAAGGATTTGATAAACAATCTCGTGAAAAAGCATAAATACAAACTGTTGACTAAAAACTGTACAAATCTGACACCTCAAAGTTACCACGGAGTCAATTTGTGAAACTACCATTTCATGAATCAACTAAAAAACTATCCAGGATTTTCAAAGACCATAATTTACGTATTGCGTACAAAACAAATAATTCTTTAAAGAACCTTTTAGGAAATGCCAAAGATAAAATTACTCTACATCAGAAATCAGGAATTTATTAAATAGATCGTAAAGAATGTAGTGTAAAATATATTGAGCAAACAAGGCGACCAATTTTAACGCGTTTTAAGGAGCACATAGCTCATTTTAGAGGAGGCAGACCCGAAGAGTCTAGCGTTGCCCAGCATATTACGGAAACAGGTCACGGCATTTCAACAGAAAATCTCAGGTTAGTAAAACAAGTCCTTAATCTTAGGGAATTGGATAATTATGAGAATATTTATACTCATAGGATTAAGAACAAAGTTATGAATACTGACAAAGGACCTATCCCTCATTCTAGTTTCAACGAAATCTTAGAATAAATAGTATGGCAGGTATAAACAAATCCGGGGGAATGTGATACCTGTTATATTCATAATCCACAATATATTGCTTATTGCTGGTCTTTCATTGTAACAATAGATATAATAGTATTTATATTCATAGGATCCCCTAGAATAAATTGTATGGCAGGTGTATACAAATTTAGAACGAATGCAAGATTCTGAATTGTGAGGTTATTGATTTGCATTACCTCATGTTTATCCGTAATATACTAACTACATCGTTGTATTTGTATATGCTTGGTATTCTCATAATCCGAAATATATTAACCGTTGCTTGTCGTTCGCTGTTACAATATTTACTAATTGAAATTAATTTCTACCGGAATTAACAGATCGTTGCTTAAGGATGCTTAAGGATTAAGTAGTATATTAAGACATAGGTTATGAGCGCGAAATTAATGTTATTAGTGGTGTTCTGTGAGGTGCATTTCCCCCAGAGCGCTACGTCTGACATTATTTTCCTTTGTGTTTTTCTGCTGAGGATGGCAAGTTAGTTGCCGAAATACGTATTCAGAGTTCTTTACTCAACAGGGTGGTAAAGGTATTTTTTATTTTAAATTTATTTTAAGCCACCGTATCCTATTATCTTATATGTATATTTGTGATAATATAACTATCAGTATTTCGAAAATGAAGCTAAATTGTGAATCTTATATATTGACGTAGTGCTTATGAAAAGTGTATGTGAATGTTAATAATAATAATAATAATAATGGCCATTTATTGTCCAACAGAAGTACATCCAATAACAGAACAATATTAAGTAAAGTAGAAAGAAAAGAAAAACAACAAAAATTATAAAAATATCATAATCAATACATAAGAAAATAGGCAATTAAGCAAATAATAAAAATGTACTTACAGATCTAGCTTAAGCTAATGATACATAAGCAGTGTTTCAAATTAAATCTAGGAATGAAAATTTAACAGTGGAAAGGATCAGGAGAATATTTATTACAATTTTTCGCCATATGGGTCAAAGGATGTTAATGTGTTAATGTGAACATGTAAAAGTCATGGTTTGGGAAGTTCAAGTATAAAGCCCAATAAATTTGAGAAACCTCAATATGTGCTGAGTACGTTGGCCTAGTTACGCCACTGCACTTGCAAAACATGCATCCTTATTATGTATATGTGCATTGCACATATATATGTACATATATATACATATGCATACATACAAGGGAATGTAGTATATCTGGAACTTATTCAAGAATTCGCGCAACCAAGTAAAGGTAAACAATGACAGAGTGAAATATCATCACATCTGAGAATGCTTGCTCGGTGCCACCGAACAATAGCAGCAAATGTGTGGATCATCACCTTGCCTGTGTATTTCCGGGTCCACGATGCGCTGATGTACTGCTGCCGTTACACCGGATCCGATTCCGAGTTCATTAAGCACGCTACGATGGTTCGCTGTGCGAGAAAACACGTCCATGAAAATGAATACATTTTCATTATTTCTTTTTTCAGTTTTTAATAACTGGAATTCTTCCTGTCTGCACAAACAGGGCCCCTCGACCGTAATGCGTTTGGTGCTCGATGCGATGCGAAGCAGTGCAGTGCAGGTGGCGAGGAACTTTTTTCGTACGATGCTTCGCCGATGAGAATAACTGTCTATTCGCGAGGCCTCGTAATTACGCAACTGGATGCAAATACAGGGTATTAAAGCAAAGATAATATAGGTACTGCTTTTGAAGCTGCTGTATCAGTTAAACAATAATTAAATGGTTTTTTTATTACATGGTGAGTCAAAATTATGGGTTCTCGAAATTTCCGGACTCGCCCTCTGTCACTCTGCAGGCGAATATGGTACAGATCAGCGCACGCAATGTAACGTTTTAAACGCCGCCGAGCTGTTTACAATAGTATCCCCGCATTTTCTTACTTATTTTTATTAGGGCGAGTACATTTCAAATTATACAGTGGGTTAAATGGGCTAGGCATTAATCAGAAACTAATCGGGATGATAAAGCTTACCTTGGAGAAAACGGAAAGCACAGTGCAAATAGACGGGGAATGCTTAGAGAATTTCGAAGTACGGAGGGACCTAAGACAGGGAGGGTTCTGGAGAAAGTGATCCGAGAGGCCAATATCAATAGGTGTGGTACGATATACCAGAGACGACATCAATGCTTGGCATTTGCAAATGACATCGTGATAATGGCAAGAAGCAAACTAGAGCTCCAGTCAGTGTGTATTAGGCTAGAAAAAGTAGCACAGCAGTATGGACTTCAAATAAATCAACAAAAAACGAAATATATGACGTGGACAGAAAAAGAATATATGATAGGTGGTTATTAGAAGATAGCGACAGAAAGAGGGGAAACGTTCAAGTTTGAGGAAATGGAGAGTTTCACGTCTTTAGAAACAGTACTTAAGAGACAACCTAGTGTTAAAAGTGAAATACAAGAGCGGTTAATGGCAGCAAACCGAAGTATCCACTCACTAAAGATATTAATCCACATCAAAATATTATCTCGTAATTTAAAGCTGCGAATAAACAAAACAGTTATAAGACCGATAGTAGTGTTTGGAAGTGAGGTATGGACCTTAGGAACAATAGAGGAGAAGATGTTGCGGGTGTGGGAGAGGAAAGTATTAAGCAAGGTATTCGGAGGAAAAAGAGTGGGGGACCGATGGGAAAGGCGAATTAATATAATAGGGGTTGCGAAATCCTATAGGTTGAGATGGTTGGGGCATATGTATAGGATGCAGGAGGACCGGATTCCGAAGAGCGTATTCATGACTACTGTAGGAGGAAAAAGGAGAAGGGGAAGGCCAAGGTCAAGATGGAGAGTTCAGGTGGAAAAAGATCTATATAGAATGGGAATTAGCGAATGGAAAGAGAAAACCGCCAGGAGAGATTTATTGAGAGGAATTACCAATCACGCCAAGAGCCTTCTAGGCCTGTAGTGCTATTATATATCCATTTCAAATGCTTGTGACATTCCAATTTATATGTATTCTTCACGCGAGAATTACCCTGTTGCCGAACATCTATGGTTAAGTTTTGGCATTAACGCTAGCCATTGGTTGTCTGATCACGTAATAACACCCCGGCTAATGGTATTAACGCTACCCCGTACACGCCGATCGAGATCGATGATTGATTAGCTAAGAGCGCGCGTCTTCCGGTCTTCTCCTGTTAAGACCACCATCGTAAGAGGAGTCACGTTGTACGTGCTCTGAAGCGTAGGCGAAAGTCCAAATGAATGTATTGTTAGAAAACCAGTATAGTTTGCTATGTGCATTACCGTGTAACTCTGGAAGTCTGTGGAGACTAAGTTCCAAGTTTTCCGGAAGAATTTCTGGGATTATCTATTGCTGTTTTTCACGAGCGATTCTGTAATCGAAGGCGTCTTGTGCCGGTATTGGAACATACGAGTTGATTGTTTCCAGCCTGCTTTTCACGACGAAGCTGTAGTAGCTGTAGAACCAGGACACCAACATTGTTGTTGAAATTAATTTAGCCTGCCCAAAGGTTACCTAACGGAGTTGCTTGTGCACCCGCGAAATTCCAAAAAATGATAAAATCACGAACAAAATTATATGATTTTTTAAAATTTATTTCGTGGTAGAGAACGTACCTATAAAATAATGCCGTGGAATTCTAACACACCCTGTATATGTATATACTCCTTTTTCTCTGCAATACGAGGTGTGTAAATTAAGTAATGAAATTTATATTATTAAATATTTCTATTTGAAGATAATTACAATTGAACGTTGCTTCCCTCAAAATAACTCCCTTGGTAAGCCACACAGCGTTGGAGACGGTTCTTCCATTTCTCATAGCAGTGCTGGAACTCGGATATTGGAATCGCCTTTACTGGTCGGTTACAGCCGTTTAAATGTTTTCGAGTGTCCCAAAATGATGTCCCTTCCGATGAATTTTCAATCTTGGGAAGAGAAAAAAGTCGCAAGGACTTGAGTCAGGAGGCTGAGGAGCCACAGAAATATTTTTACTGGCCAAAAAAACGTTGATTCAGGATCCTATCGTTCTTGATGTTTAGTCTCACACGCATGACCCTTTTTCGGAGTCTATCGAGAACCTCTCGGTAAAAATGTTGATTAACTGTCTGACCTTGAGGCACGAACTCTTTCGGAACGATTCCCTGGCTATCAAAGAAACAAATCAGCATGCTCTTGATCTTTGATTTGCTCATTCTTGCTTTCTTGGGC
>JARFOC010001328.1:69381-85387 GCA_031763485.1 Osmoderma eremita
ACTCACCAATATCGTTTAAAAATATATGTAATGTTGCTCGACTGAAGTTAGGGGGATCATCTTCAGCATTGACAGCAGCAAGAATGATCGTTGCGTGAAACGTTTGCCGAACAAATGGTAAGACGACTTAATTTGTTATCATTTGACAATTCATGTGAAACCCACTTGCTTAACATCCACATCTTTTCTAGCTGATGAAGGAGCAAACGAATGAATTCATCACTCACGCTGAACCTTTCTGCAAGTTCTAGACACATTGTAGTGGAATTTTCCTTCACGATCTGTTGAAAATAAAATGATAAATAATTTATAATAATAATAATGACTAAAATATGTGAAGTACGTTTTACGCGGAAATTATATTTTTTTTTTACTTCGAACAATATTTGCCGAAACCTAAACATTTATTTTTATTTATATACATTTTACTTATTTACAAAGAATCAAATAATATCCGCGGGTATATTACCGCTGCCTACGCCACTGTATTAACAATTACTGGACCAGATGTAATGATTGATTTTGAGTATGAAATGAATGATTTTTAATTTGGGCCCCGCGCTTTTGTTCACCGTTGTTAGCGCTGTACCATGGCGGATGAATATATGATTTTATTCATTGCGCGTTGTTCAGCCCTTCCCATTCGTCCGTCATCATCCGTCCGTGTGCCGGCAAAATTATTGCGAAAATTAAAAAAAGAGAGAGAAGGCAGAATATTTACGGAATACCAGTTTTATTCAAATATTAACTAAGCACTACGTTAACTTTATATTATATAGATATTTTAAATAATTTAATTTTATTAATATTCGAAAATTTAATTTCCGGTTTGGTGGAATTCTGTTTATTTCTTTTTTTGTGTGTCAGTGTTTAAGCGTCATGAATAGATTCCAGGATTTCATTAACGGAACCTCCACGCTTTGTGTTCAGCCGAAAGTAATTAAAACATTTCCCTGCCCTGGGTCGTTAAAAAATTACCTTAAGAATCTTTTCATTCGCTTATCCGCAAACTTGCGGTCCATTTATTCGCGCCGGATATTCTCTTTATTTGACTTGCTCGACTTCAGTTGATTTTTATAGTGATCTATAAAAAAAATGGTAATTAAACATTTTAACAAAACTGCGTTTAATTAAGTGTATTATATTCTAGGTTAGTATTATGCTCAATATATAACATAGGTAAGAACATAATTGAATGAATTTATATTAGAACATGGGAATTATAAACTTTACTAAGACATATAACTACTCCTACTTTATTATTAAATAAGTTTTAGTACACGTACATTAAAAATATATATTGATGTTGCGATCGCATTTGAAGAGCATTCATGCAAGAGTGAAGAAGTTCATTTTCTGATATTCTCCGAAAAACAAGAATTTCTCGTATCGACATAACATTTTCCAAATTTTATAAAGAATAAGACAAAAAACTTGACTTGGTATTATGTTAATTTTATCTTGATTTATATGGTAAAAAACAGACTTTTTATTGGACATTTCTGCAAGTTTTTCTTGGACTTACTTGATATACATACGTCATGGAAACGGCGGGATAGCGCAGTGGTAAGAGCGCCTAGGCACCTGTGCGGGATGTCGACGATTCGAATCTGCGTGCGGCAATCGCAATTTGGTTGCAGCTGGTGATCGATACCTCTCAAAATCAACACTGCTATCCCCTTACGGCGAGGAGAGACAGTAACAAGCCATATCACTACAATTAACCCACTATTCAAGGCGGGAAACTGGAATTTGCAGAAAATGTAAAATATCTAGGCGTCATGTTTGACGGGGCATAATCTGCAATCCCCGTCTCGAAAAGGTATCCCAAAAGGCAAGGCTGTACTTATGGTCTTGTCGCAGGGTATTTGGAAAGTCTTGGGGCTATCCCCAAAATTAATTCACTAGTTCTATGTGGTGGTAATACGGTAATAAAACAATCACTTATGAGGCAATAGCTTGGTGGCGGAAAGCGTAAAAAGCTATGGTCACAACGAAACTTACATCCATACAAAGGATGCCGAGCATGGCATTTACGGTAGCAATTTCTTCCACATCGTCTTTGGCATTAGAAATTCTCCTGGGGCTCCGCCCCCGCATATTGCTTTGGAAGGGGAGACCAGATTAACCACATTTTGCCTCTGGCACATAGCGAATCAATCGCCGTGTACTCAAGTGTTCTTGGCAAATAAGCTGCTAGATGCGGTGATCTCCGACGACATGCTGGGAATGCCAACTAACTTGATGTCCTAACCAAATAGAGAGGAATGGAGATGTAACGAAATCAAACCGACACAAGCATACATCTGCTGGTTTACGGATGGATCGAAACACAGCAGGACGTTGGCGCAGGAATATTCTGCAGTAACTTCAACCGCGGACAACATGCAACAATTTTTCAGGCTGAAATCTATGTCATTGAGATGTGCGCAAGGGAGATTTTGGACAAAAACCTCAAACAAATCAATAAAAATTTTCAGCGACAGTCAGGCTGCATTGAAAGCATTCGATAGCAAAACAACAAATTAGTTTCTGGTTAGAACAGAAAGTATTCCAATATTGGAGCAATTCTTCTGGTTTGGTACATGCGAAAGAGAGTATCTTATGTAATCATGTCAGAACTAGAAAATTACTAGAACTTGACTGTAAAAGAGCCAAGATGTTTACTTCTATGAGACTGCGAACTCAGGAAACACCTACACAGAATCGAGTTATCGGAAGAATCCGAATGCCAACTGTGTATGGAGGACGAAGAAACAGTAGAGCACGTTATATGCCACTGTCCTGCGGTCACCCGAATCAGGTACTCCATCATTGGGATGGAAATTGCTTCCGTAGCTGACCTGAAGAATTCCTCTTTGAGCAAGATTATGAGCTACCTTAAGAGCTTCGACTTGTTTGAAGAACTCTAGGATGGCATCCGTTCTACAGTAGGATCTAGGGGCCGTAGTAGAAGAAACGGACTATCGAACCTGGGAGATTTCATCCCACCAACAAGTAACAAGTATCTAGTAAGTCAGTCATACACTTCACACAGAGACACACAATACGCACGGAGGAGGTAGCACAAAGGGCCCAACGTGGGTGGCTCAAGTGCGTGTGGCCCCTACCACCCTCCCCACCCCATTAGTCCATTTATGTAATGCACTTACATACTTTCGAATAAATTTTTTGAAGCGATAATCAGAAAAATAGTTTATTCTCATAAAAGAGGTAAATAAAATGCATTCTCTGTAATAAACCATATCACTATTATATGCGATATTTAGTAAGCAATGAATACTGTTTAGAATTACGATGAATGGAAAACCAGTGCCATAGTAATTACTATTATTTTAAAGAAGTCGTTTGTCTCATAGAATCGTATGCCGAGTACTGTTAAATCAAGATTTTATTACTAATGAAAATAATGTTCACAGTACATATTTCCAGCAATGCTATGAATATTTTGGTTTTGTAATCTAATCAAATCTCGTTATTCAAAAGCCGGTGTCCCGCTTTTTGGAAATGTACATAGAGTGGAGTATAGACATCAAAGCTATCTGTAAAAGACATACTGTAAGTACACACATATATACACACGGGGAAAACATAAACGGTTCAAAGTTAATCTTGTATAAACGTATCGTAACAAGTATGTGCAGATGTGTGTGTGTGCGGCTATGGATAAACACCCCTCTTCGATATGTAGAGCAAATTAGGGCTGAAGTTCTTTACGAGTCAATAAGATCCATTTAGTTAATACTATTCATGTTCTGCACTTGCTCGACCCTTTCGCGTTTGTTCCATTATATTAGGAGCGCATGAGTAGGATTTAAGTATTTTGTAGATGTATTGGTTTTGAAGTACCCACTACCCTCCACTACGCATACACATATGTATATGTAAGCGTAGTACGTTATAGGTATTTACAGATATGCTTTCGATACTTTAAAATTTTCTTTGTAAATGTATATCTGCCTGTACAGTAATTTTCACTTTTGTGTAGAATTGGGAGAGGGTATTTTTTAAACGGTTATATATGAAATTTTTTGTTAAGTATAGCTCAAAAATTTACATAGACTTCCAACTTGTTACCTCGCTTATTTAAGATGCATTCAGACCTATGTACAATCATCACAGAAATGCAATTTCAATCTAGACAATGCCAGGTGTTATATTTACTTTGTATGGAATTTATAGAAATTGTAATACTCTTTTAATTCAATTTATGGGTATTATTACATTGGTGTATCTACTATAGATCGCCTCAACCTCCGAATGCCGTACAGAGCTTATAGGAATTCGATACACAGTTGCCAAATCGTCGAATCAGCTGTACATTATTACCCCCGGTTCCATTATTTGTGTTTCTGACAGTTAAAATGCATATTTTGAAGAAAACAGTTAAATATAAAAAAACATATTTTTTATTAAACAATCCGTGAAAACTCCCATAATTTTATTTATTATTACTCAACATTAACGTAATTTACATTTCGAACATTTATTTAGGAATTGGGTTATTATACAATTTATTAAATTTAAAGTAAAATATATAATCCTTTAACAAATAATAGTTTCCACTTTTGTAACAAAAATAACTGGAATCATACAAATCCCCATATAATACAATAATATTTAAGAAAATAATAGCGATTACACACACATATATCTTGTTTCAATTTTTAGTCAGTCGATGAACCAGTTTGATCTTCAGATGATGACGAACCTGTTACATGAATAATAAATTCTCCAATGTCATCTTGCCAATTATCTACAATCCACATTTCCTTTTCAATATTTTTTACATGTTTGATATAATTTTGCCGATTAATAACAACTGTTACGGTGTTATATGCTCTTCGAATTAATTCCTTCATATCTTTTATTTTAAATGTGGTAGTATCATTTTTTATACAGTTTTTATCTGGTGCCCATACCATTTCAATGGGATTTAACTCGCAGTGGTAAGGTGGTAATCGAATAACTTCATTATCTTTTTCTTTTGCGAGTTCGTCAATCCTGCTTTTATCATACCGCGGTTTAATTTGTGACACGCAAAAGAGCAAGTTCCTTTTTAGCATATCGTCAGTGGTTGGTATTTGTTTCTCACAGAGCCGATCAATGATATTGTTTGGTCCCATGCTGCCGTTGGAATTTTTTCTAATTTTCTGCAGCGATAGGAAGCATTATCAAGAACAACACTGACTTCTGCGGTATATTTGGAAGCAATTTCTTAATAAACCAATCCTCGTATGTATCTGAGTCCATTTCATATGAACATCAGCAGTGTTTTTCTTGCAGTCCGTTATCATCACCAGCATGAACTAATGCAAAACGAGGTCCAAGCCCGGTTGGGGGTTTCAAACCAGTGCTTAATCCTTGGATATAAGCTTGTCGACTATTTTGAATTGTAGTATCTGTCCAAGTTTTATTTACTGCATGCCCTGTATTCACCCATAATTCATCAGTATA
The DNA here is from genome assembly GCA_031763485.1 of Osmoderma eremita. Lineage (NCBI taxonomy): Eukaryota > Metazoa > Arthropoda > Insecta > Coleoptera > Scarabaeidae > Osmoderma > Osmoderma eremita. The sequence goes on from JARFOC010001328.1 coordinate 74,839, forward strand.
TATTATAGTTCGACCTGAAATAATTAAAGTTTCAGAAATGTCAAATAGCAAGAACTAAATTGTACCTCCTTCTCTAAATATCTTGATCTCTTGTATTTGTGCCTCCACCGAATAATGTCGTCATCAGCATTGACAGCAGCAAGAATTGCATTTAATGTAGGTGACATATTCTGTATAAAAAAACTTCGGACTTTACGTCGAATAGCTGCTTGCGTGTTCTCATCATATGTTTGTAATCGGTCACTTAGTTGTATCCTTTTCTTGGGATATTTTGGACTTCATAACAAACCAGTCTGTTGCTCCTCTTTCATATTATATATTGTTCGCTCTGAACAACCCAAAGCTTTACTTGCTTCTTAAACGGCAGCACTCACATTCATAGTTTTATTAAAATAAATCAAAACATTTGCAGTCATACACTTTTCCTTCAGGCTAAATTTTCTCCCTTACACCGTTTTCTTCCTACAGGCTCCATTAATGCAGGGAAAACTGTAATTAAATGTATAGGTTATAGAATTTCTAAAAATCAAGAAAAGTATCCAATTACCCTGTGCAAGCTCGAAAAAGATGGAAGCGTTCTAAAAACAACGATGTGTGGAATTTAACTAAAAATGTTTTAAAACTATGACGATAATGATTGACAGCAGTTTACGATAATAGATAGATAGATAGGTACTTTGACGACGCCGACATATGTAAATAAGTTGCAACATAGCAATCGGAAGTGAAGATAGCGCTAATGATAGCAACTAAGGATAGTAAGAGATAAAAGTTGATATTATAACCCATACTGCATACGGAGGTTGAGACGATCTATAGAAATCAATGTATTGCAGATCTCTCTACGAGAATTTTGTGAATATACTCCTCAATAATTGCCAAGCTAAGGTAAGGCGTGCCACTTTATCTCTATTTTTCCACCACACAAACCAAAGGGCCTCTGACCGTTACCAACCAAATAACAGGACCAGAACGGTCTTCTGGTACGTCAGCATTGATGGTTTAGTAATTTGAGGTATAAGTTCAATTTAATTTTACATTATTAGTGATTTTAAGTGCTACTTTTTGTTATGGTATCTGTTACAATGATTTGCTCGTGTTGTATCATTGTTGTGTCTCTGGTTGTCGCGGGAAATTATAAAAAGATGTCCGAAAGTGCACACATTTCAGTTTCCAAGTGATACTGACTTGGATGTTTGCTATTCCCCGAAAAAATTTTAACTAAGTGTAAAAACAGCAGGATGTGTGAATTGCATTTTACGGAAGGAAATATACATTTTTAGGTTGCAACCGATGCGGTGAAACTGTAAGTATAAGTTTAAAAAATTCAAACCTATTTTCAATTAGGAACATTCACCGGTTAATGAATCTATTTCTAAAAACTTACTAAATGTATCTAAGATCAGTAATTGCGGAAGAGCTTGCTATATTAATGGAACAAATGAATATTAAAATAAAGTAAATAATGTGAGAACTGTACAGAAGGGAATATTGTTCTATCCGTTTTTCTTGAGAACTGTATTAAGAATACATATATAATTGTAAAAACAACAGATCGCCTTTGAGGAAGTAACATCATTTAGCGCCTACTAAATATAAATAAGAGCCAACATTATTGTAAGATATACATACATACGTAAACATCCTCGGACGAATCTCAATAGCATTTGTTATTTTAAAACATAATAGAAACTTGGGCAATTATTGGAATATTTGTATTAAACTCCTGAAAGAGCTGTGCTTTCATTCCTTTAACCGGAAGCCCTTCAAAACAGTAACAAATAAACTAATACTTCAGACTCAAATGCGCGTTAAAAGAAGCGATTGATGTATTAGAAAACACATAGGTCCAAAGTGTTGGAAAAAGTTCTGATATCCTACCTCCGCGCGATTCGGATTTTCGATTTTCCATCGCAGTTGCACTACAGCATTAGCAACAATAATTAATAAAATTTTATGCGTCTTAGATAACGGGGATAGCATTGACTTTATTAGATTACAGCAAGGCGTCCGGTACGATCAATTTTGATGTCTTGAATTGCATTTTGCGATCGATTGGACTTACACGGGAACACCGGCAACTGAACACCGGAAGAGTCTAACAGTATCTTGGTGTAAGAACAAAAGCATTTTCTGTTTCTGCCCAATCGCCCGATTTCCGGATAACTCTAAATTTGCTAATACGTTTTCTGCATAATACCGACTTTATTTGTGAAAAATTTAAATTCAAAAAAAATCAATGGGTATGGTATGGTATATACTAATAATGGTCCCCCGTTATTAATTTTTTTCCGAAAATAATTCGCGCCATCCCTGGACGTATTTACAAAAATTCAAAAATCATTCAAATCTTTGAGGGGGACTGTACCCCGAAATCGGGCGATTGGACAGAAACAGAAAATGGCTTTGTTCTTATACCAAGGTACTTTTACACTCTTCCTAGCCTTACATATTTCGCATTGATAATCAAGTTAATTAGCAAGGCAAATATTGATGTGATTTTAAATGTCTGGTGATAGTTAAAGCTTACTGCCACAACTTTTAGTATATTTCTCATTCTTAGGGTTACTGTACTGGCTAAATATTGTTTATTATTGTTATCATATGTGACTCGTTAGGCCTTAGTTTTTGTATTTTGTTTTGGTGCTCTAATTTTTTATTCTATCGATGTCGCTTTTACATATTTTAAAAGCAGTATCTTTCAGAACTATTGTCACCTTAAATAATTAACATATTTAATACATATTTATTCTGATACACCATCCTGCTTGAGACTGCCACCTGTTACCGACGTAATAAATATTTGATGTGGCGGTAAATTTAAGTTATCCGTAGACATTTAAAATCACACCGTATTATATATCTTTTATAATAACAAATGTATTTTCTATGTTCGTACATGTATCGGCAAAGTAATTAGTTATATAAGAAGCATCTTTTGTATCGCGCAAACCTGATTGAGTTGCGGTAAACAAACGAGCGATTCGATTCCTGCCGGCCTCGAAAAACAATGACATTAGAATAGGTTTGTAATCAGCAGCGTCAGAGGCACGAGAGAAAAGGGCGCAGGTTTTGATCTCGTCTGCGGTTGGCTGTGTGAATACTCCAATGATCAATGCTGTTAATAAACCAAGCAAGCAGCTCCAGAGTTGATTAATTAAACATCGGTGTGCGGCGAGAGCCTTTCTCCTCTGTCTGTCTGTTACCCCCTGCGTTTGCTCCTGTTAGCGCGTCCTGCACGTTCTTCTTCACGACGACGTTTCATCGAAACGCTCCCTGCCAACAAACCTAACGTTACCGCCACTACTAACGACTTTATTAACTCCGAATGCATGTAAATCTCAATGTTTGCGTGCTTTTGTTTGCGTGAATGTATGTGCACCATGGCAATCGTGTACATACAGGGTGTTTACGGCCTTGTGACCTTATTTTCAAGGGGTGATTAAGCATCTTAGAAAAAGTTCATCATCGCGAAAATATCTCAACAAAGTTGCATAATGAGAGAGGTATTAATGTTAAGAAAATTGTAATTTTTTATTTTTTATTTTAAGTGGTGATCATGCATATTAATTTAAACGATTTCTTCTTGTTTTTCATGGAATCCACTTCACACTAGTTGTTCAAAATTTTCGCCGTATTGTTGAACCCAAAGTCTCGCTCGACGTATCCATGAATTGGAATAATTTACTAGGTCTTGGTCTTGCCGTCGAATTGCCTCAACGTGGTTACGAATCAATTATGTCGTTGATGTATACCATGGTATTTATAACGCCCCATAAGTATGATTCAAGGGAGTTAAGGTGGGGTGACCGAGGAGACCATGGCATAGGACCATCTAGACCAATCCACTCATCTTCAAACACATTATCTAAATGCTGGTGAACTAAATGATTAAAATGCGGCGGTGCGCCATCGTGAAGAAACCACATTTGTCGACGTACATTCAAAGAAACTTCATCCAATGGTTCCGTCAAATGATTTTGCAAAAACAAGAGATAATCATATTCATTTATTCGATTTGGCAATACAAATGGGCCAATAAGTTGTCCGTTGACCAGTCCGGCCCCAACGTTTATCGAAAATCTATGCTGGAAATGATTACGACGAACACCATGTGGATTTTCCACGGCAAAAATATGAGTAGTACAACAGTTATTTATGCCGTTACGTTGCTTCATCAGTCGCGAATACAATATTACATGTTTTTGTAAAAACCATCGGCAAAACTATAAACGTAAAGGATAATCTTCAAATTTTAAATTCTGTACTTTTTGTACATGGAAAGGATACAATTGATATTTCTCCAGTACTACTAGAAGGATCTTCTTCGACAAGATTTAAGACTTCTTCTGTGGCATCCAAAATTCGTCGGTCAGGACCACCATCTCGACCTTGACGTGTTCGCAATACACCAGCTTCTCGTGCACGGATTAATAGAGCGATGAATTTTTGTGGAATAGGTGTTGGCCTGTTAGGAAACCACTCAGCGTAAAATTGACTTGCAGCAGCAGACTTCTGGCGTACTTCACCATAAATTAACAACATCTCAACGCATTCACTGTTGGTGCGATGGACCATATTTAGTTTCCTTATTAGGATCTATTCGGAAATATTTACGTCAAAGCAGCAATGCAGTGACAACTAATGAAACAGCTTGACAGATGGGAAAAGTTACAGACATCAGTCTACTTAGTAAAAAATTCACTAATAACGTATCGTTTACATTTACTTTGCACAAGTTGTTGATCAATTGTTTTAGCGTTAAAAACCTTTTTCATGCCGGTTAATCACCAGTTAAAAATAAAAATAAATAAAAACTACAATTTTTTTTACATGAATATCTCTCTTATTATGCAACTTTCTAAAGATACTCGTACGTTAATGACCTTATTTTAAGATGTTTAATCACCCCTTGAAAATAAAATCACAAGATCGTAAACAACCTGCATAGTTAAATATAAAAATAAAAGCAACATATCTTTGGCTAACTCTCCAGAATTCTAACTACATTCTTGATATTGCCCAGCGGTTTTAGGTCGAAATATATCATCGTATATCGCTTCTACAATAGCGCAACTAGGAAAGGATGTGTGCTTCTATGTAATAATAGTATGCCGTTTATCCAACCAATAAGATATGCAGGTGGCTCAAGAAGCAGTAGGGATGTGGTAGAAGAAAAAAAACCTAGAACCGTCGGCGAGTAATTATTGATAATTCCCATCATGACAATATAGTACTCATGGCTATTGCCACTGTTTCTGATTTTGATTTCAAAAAGGCGGTGTCTTTATATTTAGTTATGTTAAATCTCACTTTATTTATCGTTTTGGTAACCTATGAACAGGGCTAGTTCAACAATGCGTTAGAATGGCTGTAACCTTTGTATAAAAATTATTGAAATACCTTAAAGTTTCATAAACATACATATGCTGAAAATGTATTCCAAAATGTCTAAATTTTTGAAGCTTAAACATTTTTTATTTCTTTATTGTATTCGACCTTTAGAGATGTTTTACCATCTCGCCGAAAAAAGCTATTTTTAAGTGTTAATGTCAACTGAGCATTTGCTTGAACCTGATAAATGCTGTTCATACAATGATGATTTTGAACTATTGATTTGTTTAAAGATATTGTTTTTTTTTTAATTTCAGGATTATAATAATTTAATTTAATACACTATTTGAATCTTTAGTTGAAGGGGCAAATTACATGCCGGTACATTAAGTAATAAAATACAAAATGAAATACACTTTTCTTGATGAATGAATTACAGGTATGTAGAAACATGTATGTATGCCTGAGAGCAAGCAACAACGATAAAGAGGACAACACATACATGTATTTACAGAGCGAGATAGAAAAATTAGAAAGAAGAGAAAAAAATACACGAACAAGCTGAATAACTCATTCAATCATATTTGCTTTTCAGTGATGCTTTATGTTTTTGTGAAATTTTTCAATCAGCGTTGTCGTCCATTAGTTATACAGGCGCAGGCAGCAGAACAGCCGTCCGCGTTTTGGCTAATGCATTCCATCCCGCCTGAATGGTAGCAGAACAAGGAGATTTCACATAACGATATTTGCTTTGCGCTGTAATAAGGGCGCATTTTGCTTGCCTTAATCAGACTAGTTTAGTTAAAAAGAACGGAGAGCGTAAAAAAGCTTTTGTTGTATTTTGACGACTCCAGACAATGAGAATATAGGGTAATTTAAAATTATGCTTCGAGGTCCGACTCCCACCTAATGTTTTCTCGCTACATTCTTCTTCGTTTCTCGTCGTTAGAAAAAGCGTGTAATTAGGATATTAATCAATGATACAAGAAGTAATTGCGATTTGAAAATCCCTATACAAAGCCGACAACATTTCAATTTCGATTCTGTTTTCTTGATTACGGTACATCATAACAAAACATAGGGTAAAAGAAAAGAAATATTACAAAAAAAAATGGTTTGTTAAGAACTACATACCAACAAACGAATAGGGCTGATGTTTGCCGCGTTAAATTATAATTTATTCATTTCGGAATGGGTCAGTTTTAGCCATTCTCCGGTGTTCGCTTCACTACTATAGTAAGTTTATTTTCTTTTCTAGTATATTAGCAACCAGAAAAACACTTTCTATTATAAGCTAATTTCAAGTAATGTACTGCTGTAAACAATAGCCTAATGTTCTATACCAATGATTTCATCTCAGTTGACCACAGTGCCCAAGTTCTTCGCAATCATCAGTTGTCTATTTGATATATGAGCGGCACCAGAGTTGATTGGGGTAAATTTCCAGTTTTCCACGATGACTAAAAATGTACTGCAACTGTTTCATCGTGGCCAACCAATGGGCCACAATAAAACAACCAGTGACCAACAATGAAACAACGTATTTTTGTTAACATATTTTGAATAATGCGAAATTCAGTTCGGATTTGAAAGATGACTACAGCTTTTTTTCTTTTTCCCAAGCAACTGGATAGTGGAAAAATCATTTTTATGTCATCTAGTAACACAGATGCCACATCTGCAACAACAGCAAAGACAAAATGGGAATAATTTTCCAAAGTTTTTCTCAGGAAATTATTTTCTATATCGTTTTCAATATCTTTCTTTTTAACAGCTTACTCTATACCAAATATTGCTGTTCCTGTTTTGATATACACTAGTACAAAATCATCAAGTAAGTATATTCAAATTGTTAAACCCAGAAGGTTGCAATGCAAATCCTCATACTTATACAGACTGAAAGTAAATGTGTAATGGGAAGAAATTGACCCATTTACGACACAAGCTACTCTTCCACTCACACATTGAATGCATCAACCAGGGAGTTAGTTAAACCATAAATATTAAATAAAGGTCCTGTGTGTGTTATTGGGTGTGAGAGTGAGTGCCGAATATGTATAAAAAAGTATGTGGCGTGCCGAAGAGAATGATGCCATCGAACACTTGCATTTTAGCAGGGCGCTTCAGCAACCGAATAGGCGACTTTGGGAAAATGAAGTTTGGATATGGTAAAAATAAAAGGGAATAAGAGTTCTCCTTATTCCCTTTTATTTTCACGCAGCGGGCGAGTAGAGCACATCGCCGTTGGTAAAAAGACGGTACCCCAAAAATATTAAGGGGATCCAGAGGTATTTTTAAGCGGTCGAATGACCGATCAGTGGCAACGCCAGAATACACTCATTGTGCCATTTAAGTGCATGTATATTCATCGAATGCCAAAAAAAGTGCGAATTTATGTGCATACTTCACGAAAGGTCCCGAACGCTTCAAAAATCCCAGCAGTAACCGTAACCCGAACGATGACGTTCTCTTGACCGAAGAACATTTCATCGGAGCAGCAACTTACACATACATACGAGGTGTGCAAATTAAGTAAAATAAATACTTTTATTTGAATATAATTACAAATGAACGTTGTCCCCCTCAAAATAACTCCATTGGAAAGTCACACAGCATTGACGCCGGTTCTTCCATTCCTCTCATAGCAGTGCTGGAACTCGAATATTGGAATCGCCTTTAGCTAGTCGGTTACAGCCGTTTAAATATTTTCGAATGTCCCAAATGATGTCCCTTCAGATGAATTTTCGATCTTGGCAAGAGGAAAAAGTCACAATGGCTCAAGTCAGGTGAATAAGGAGGCCGAGGATCCACAGAAATATTTTTACTGGCCAAAAAACGGTTTATGGAAATTGCCGTGTGACAAAGCTCATGGTCGTGATGCAGGATCCAATTGTTCTTGATGTCTGGTCTCACACGCATGACCATTTTTCGGAGTCTTTCAAGAACCCTCGGTAGCAATGTTGGTTATCTGTCTGACCTTGAGGCGCGAACTCATTGTGAACGATTCCCTGGCTATCAAAGAATCAAATCAGCATGCTCTTGATATTTGATTTGCTCATTCTTGCTTTCTTGGGCTTTGTAGAGCCTGAAGTGTGCCATTCCATGCTCTGGCGTTTTCTTTCCGGGTCATACTCGAACACCCAACTCTCGTCATCAGTAATGACACGTTCCAAAAAATTTTCATTATTTTAAATCGATTCCAAGTCAATGCACCTTTCTCTCCTGATGTCCTTTTGTTCCTGCGAAAGGTTTCTTGGAATCATTTTCGAGCAGATCTTTCTCATTCCCAATTCATTGATCAAAACTTGATGAATGCTGGTGTGGGACAAATTCAACTGTTCCCCGATCATTCTGACCGTCAACCGACGATCTGAACGCACAAGATCGCGGATTTTGTCGCCATTGCCATCGGTTCTTGCAGTTGAAGGTCTTCCGCTGCGTGGCTCATCTCCCATCGACTCTCTTCCTTCTCAAAATGCCTTAAACCACCGAAAAACCTGGGCTTTTGACAAAACACTGTCTCCGTAGGCTTGCTGAAGTTTTGCGAAAGTTTCTGTTGCACTTTGCCCAAGTCTGAAGCAAAACCTGATAGCACACAGTTGCTCGAAATTAATGTCTTTCGTTTGTAGAACGCACTACGAAAACCGGATTCACGGAAAAAACGACAACGGACAACCAATTGATTTGATCGAGTTCAAACTTGCACTGAACGCGTATTACAATGTCCACTTCTCGCCTGTCCATGTCCCGTGCTTCCCGTGTTGCCATATGAAACGCTACGTTGGCAGTCTCATTACTTAATTTACACATCTCGTATATCTCCAAGAATCACCACACGGTCAAAACCCAGTTAAGAGTTGTTGTTTACTATCTGTATACATGCCATATACCATTTTCTTTTTAATAATATATTTGGCATTAGTGGTAGATTTTGGATCTGTTAGGGGTCCATTGATTATCTACTGTTTTTCTAGAATCATTATTCATTTATTTACATTACATTTATTTTCCCGGTATAACTTATTTACCATAATTATTCCGTATCGGGGGCAATGCAACTGTCAATATTGTGCAACCGAAAACGTCTGCGCGTCTGAACTATAGAAACAAAGACCGCTTAAATTTATTTATTATCTATGGAGAATGTAACACAGTGTTGAATTTTATGTTTACTTTTATTAGAAAACTGCATTTACAATGTACACAAAGTAATATCAAGAGCATATATTCGCTGTACGGTATTCAGAGAAACAAAAGCCTATAGTAAAAAATTTTAAACACTGGTGTCAGTCAGAGTTACAATTTAGACTCACAAAAACGGAACTAATTACGGGAATGATATATGATACAGCAAAAGAAAATAAGTTAGAAATGTAGATGTAATTAATGTAATAAATGTTCAAAATTCCGTCCTTGAACATTTTTCACGCCTTTTAACTACCGCATTATAATTGTGTGTGGAAATATACTTTGAAAAGCATTCCGTTGCATATAATCTTCAATGATTGTTAGTGCCCTCGCATAAACTTCATTTTTTATAGCTCCCCAAACAAAAAAATCTAACACTGCCAAATCCAGGGAGCGGAGTGGCTCCTGTGGTTCAGATGTGCTGCTCTTTCTTACGCAATATTGACAATTCTACTGTAATTGTTTTTATGTCATCTCGGCGAAGGCTAACTTTACACATTTTTTAAAATGTAAGAAAAGTCTTTTCTTTCAAATAACATGAAAACGCTTGAAACGCAGATAGATATAGGGAACTAGTTAATTTCCCTTATTTTTAACGCTAAATAATAAGGTAGGAAAAATAGGGGATTCCCTTTGAAATTTTTGACTTTGGTACATTCTTCGAAACTAATCTTTGGTCAGTTTTCATGTACAGCTTGTATAAGATATATGTATATCAAAACCGAATGATACTAAAGTAATTTTCAGTACAATCCTCACAGGGCGGTGCACCAATTGAATGCTTGCGGCGATCTTTAAACCTTCACAATGTTGGCCTAAGTTTTCCGAGCAAATGTTCTTGTTTTGTTTCGTAATAAAAAAGAAGCTTTACAATGGCTATATTAAATCACTATTCATTACTCCTTTATTAAAATTCATATAACTACATAGCGAATTAATCGTAAAAATGCCATTATCGGCGCATGTTTTATTGCTGGAATCACCATACTAGCAAAAGCAATGAAAGGGGTACAAGCATTAAAGACGG
>JARFOC010001328.1:90519-102137 GCA_031763485.1 Osmoderma eremita
ACATACCCCCATCTAGGGGACACCGGTCAAACACACAAGCCACCGAGACAAATGCAATAGAGCCAGTAATGCAGTGCTCTTCATCTAGCTCGGACTGTGCATGGACTGTCATTCCCGCCAGAAGGACTGCGTATGTTGTGATTCCAGGAACGGCTTAACCATGACAAAACATAAGAAACATCAAAAATGCCATGTTTCTTATGTTACAGTACAGATTGGTACAGGGCACAAGGATCTGGGAATGGGTGGTATAGGGCATGGGTATAAAAATGGGAGATAAATACAAAAAGCCAATGGGGTGAAGTGCTTCCGGAAACTTATGTCAGACGGCTCCGATAAGGGAAAAAAAAACAAACCGCGGTTGTTCCCGTTTCGTTCAGATTGACTGCAATTTTGTCGGAACGTTTATAATTTTTTTTCCAGATTGTCGAAAAATTTAGAAATATTGTAACTATCAAATGAGGTTACTTTAGATATACTGCAGTCTTCTAGTTGACGAATTCTAAGCTTTTCAAGGATCCCTGCATCCAATCGATACCGGTTCCCCTCTTTTCTTCCCAACTGTCTGATATTTTGATTTTATTCATTTTTGCCATTTCGTATCTCAGTTCTTTTGTTGATCTTCCATAGCACATTTCGGAGTATTCTTTTAAAGACATTTCTAATTCGTCGGAAAATATCAGAAGACGTTGCCTTAAATAAGATTTCAGTAGGCTACATTTTGTTATGCCTTCGCGTAACCGTTCTGCGCTGGCATCATGAAAGTTCTTTATGAATGGACGTTGAACAAGGTTCGAGGAGCTAGCTAGAATGAAATATCTACCAGTTTATGCCAAGGGCGAAATAGACACTAAAATTGAAAAATTTGAATTATTTTTATTTTTTAAATAACCCAAAAACAAATTCCTATGTGAGGGAATTTGTGTTTGGGCTATTTAAAAAATGGTCCATTATCGAATAAAAATCTATATTATTCAATAATTTAATTTTTCGTAAGAGCATTTCCTAAATTCTCTAATGACAAGAATAAAACGCATGTCTTTAAGAAAACCATAAAATTAGTTCCACATTTAAGGGAAAAAAATAACAAATAAACATTTTTAATATTTTAAATAACAGGCAAAAATTTATTAAGAAAAGCTGGAACGACAAATAATGGCCGTTCAAGCCTTAAGACTCGATTATAGGTTATTAAACTGTTACGTATAATTAAGAAACTTTTTGACAGCGCGATTAAAATATTTTTGCATCTTCAAATCTTATTGTTCTAGATTCTAGAACATATTTTCTTTGTAGATCAAAAGCTCAAAGTTACTTATGTAGATATCCATACAAACACCGTTAAACCTTGTAGAAGTTCGATAAAATTAAACACAGAGGAATTTTATTGATATTATTTTTACAAAATTAAATACATTATTTTATTTCGTAAACTTGCACTTATACATTTATGTATTCGATCCCAATTTTTCAAGTTTGTGCGTTTACATTTTTTTCAAATGTCTTAATCCGCTAAGCATACACGCATTTAATACGTTTATCCTTTGGAGGAAAGCTACATCAAAAACTTTGCTACGATGTTTTCTTTAAACCAAGCCCAACCAAACTGCAAGTGATTTCCTGGAACTGATAAGAAGTGCAGCTTCTTCTGTGAATCCATAGTACGCAACCCTAGTCGGTCCTGTAAGATGCTTTTGATGCATAGATGTTCCAACTTAATCAATCTTACTTACGTAAATAGAAGATTTATTCAACGGAAGAATCTCCTTCGATTGGCTGGATGTATAAAATTCAAACCATTCAGAAGCTATAGGCTCTACCATGGTGTCATTTTCAAATTTAACCATAACAAAGTTCTCAATCGACATAAGCCTATTAATATACGTTTGGTTTAACATTCTTTCATTATTTATGTCTGCTAAAAATGTGCTTCCCTTAATATAATCGTCTTCGTGTATTGGGTCGTGCCAATAAGTAGCTTGGACGAGGGAATTTTGAATCCAGCTATAAGTGATGTTTGGTTCATGGATTATAACTAGTGATCTAATACTCTCTTACCTATAGTAGGCAGCATGGTTAAGTAATTTGCGTAAAGAATCGCACGTCGCATGCGAAAGAGACGGACAATTTGGTAATCCATAAACACCTTGGTGTTGGCCACCAAGAGAAATGAGATTTTTCACATTAGCTGCTGAACATCTTTGCACTAATGCTCTCCTAGGAATAATGAAAGGCAAATTATTATTTTAAGAATCTATACTATAGAATTACTGTCTATTTTAAAAGCATACAGAGGATTTGATAGTATACTGTTGTATAGGTATGAATACAATTCATAATATTCGCATAACAATTTCTTCTTGAGTATTCTTATCCAATAATTACCGAACTTAGAAAACTGTCTTGATATTTTATATGTAAATAGAAAGTTCCGGGCTTATATAATTCGTACATTCGACATACATACGCGTTTTAAAAATTCTGCAAATAGTATCTAACTTTCGTCGCAGTATTACTTTGGAGAAATTATACATGAAGGCTAGACAGATGTGCGCCGGTAAGCGTAAAATGGAGACAAGCTGGTAATTATTGTCAATTCAACTTGGGAGAAAATTACACAACAATGCTCCGTTTTAAATGGCAAATAGAGTGTAGCGATTTTTTGAATAATTATCTTTCTAAAAATACGTTTTTTTAAGTAACATTTTCATTTATTGCATCGATAATTGTAAATGAACAAAAACGATTAACATTTTCACATAAAGTCCCTTAGATTTTATATAACTGTTACCCAAGAATAGCTTAAACAATTTAACTTTTAAATATTATTTTTGAACGAACAAAATGTATCACTTCAGAAAATCGTTTAATGTTGTATGATCAAGAAATAATATATAAAAAATGGTATCTTTATTTTTAGTCATTCCGGTCAAATTAAAAAGATTTGATGGTTGAAAATATGCTTGAGAAACGCTGCAGAATAGCAAACCATTTGTAAATGTGACAGGACATTTCAGGAAAATACTTTAAAGGACGTTTCTTTAATGTGTCTATTCAAATAAGAAAACTACGTTCATATTAATAAACGAGAAACAGGTTGTTGACAGTACAACTAAGCACTTCTTAAGGTTTTTATACAAACAACGGTTTGACGTGAGTCTTTGAATCTGAACAGTGAAACATTTTCCGCTTACTATAAAATAGGAGCGTTCTGAAACGAATTTAACGAAGGCCAAATGAACAATATACGGAGCATTCAAGCTTGAGAAAATATTACACAAACACAAATCTGAAGAAAATCTATTAGCTTGTTCTTTTGCCTCCACGGCAAACTGCCATCAAATCTGGATAAATATCTTGGTGTATGTTTGTTCTGCGCATTTTAGAATGAAGAAGCTTCGTTCGAATTTTAACACCACATCAAATATCTTTATTTTTACGGACAAAAATATAATAAAAAATTATTTTTCGAAAAAAACACATGAGTTCAATATAATACAGAGAATATAGTCTAGGTTTATTTAGGTATTGACTGCAGTATTAACCAGTGATGGGTGATGATCGTTCGAACGATTTTAACTTAGTGAATGGTTTTGTCGTTCGAACGATCATCCATTTAAAGATTGTTCGAACGAGCCTAGCTTAGTGAATCATTTAAATGAAAATTTGTGAACGATCGTTCACAATTGTAAATGATCATTCGAACGATAAAATCATTCACTAAGCTGGAATCGTTCGAGCGATTGTTCAAACAATAATCATCCATCACTAGTTAATACTCCAGTCAATACCGAAATTGTAAATGGAGTGACTGCTCGAACGATTTCGTCTTAACGAGACGTACGAATCGTTCGAACAATCATTCATTTACAATTGTGAAAAATTATTCGATTATTCAGTAAACTAGAACCGTTCCAACGATTTTTAAATGAATGATCGTTGGAATGATCATCGCCCGTCAGTGTATTAATTATTATCTGTTTCGGATAAAAGCAATACCTACAGGAACTGAGAACCCTGCGAAAATCCAATGGCATTGAAACCATCTTTCAGCCTGGAATCTTTCTGTATAATATCACAAGCCATTCCAACTTGTTTATCGGGATGTAAGAAAAATCCATTTTCCACATCTTGGGTTATTGAAGATCCTATTTTCAATGACAGAATGTACACACCCGGTAAAACTTCTGCGAGATCTTTTGCAAAGGCACCTAAACTGAATGCGAAACAGCAGCTGTCTCCTATAAAATTTAATTGAAGTATTTATTTAATGACAACTAACGTAGAAATTATAGAAAATATTTCTATTGTATATATATTAGAAATTTACTATTAAAAATACGCTTCGGGTTGTACAATTAGAAAGTATTGGCACTGTACATATAGAGACAATCATAAACGCTGTAAGAAAAGTACTAATACTGCACCGATATAAATTTCGTTTATCCTTGAATGTACAAATAAATATCTTTATCTTTGTCAAGTAGACCGGTTATATAAATTTAGAATCACATTACATCACATCCGTGTGTGACGCCTCTAGGGTAGACTACAGTAAACATAACCTTTAAATTTAGTAAACATGGGGATGAAACACTTACCCATTCCATGCCAAAGAACAATTGGTGTATGCGTTACATTATCAGCGGAAACAACTGATATACAAGAAAAACAAATCAAACACACTATTACATGAAGCTGTGAATGCATACTGCCTTCACCGTAGAAATTATGAACTATTTAAGTTGTGCGCTGTAAAAGACAGCTACAACGCAGCGCAAAATTCAATATATAACTTTCGTTATTCAAACTAAGAACTCTTTCTTCTTGTACAGTACTGCAAATACCGATTGTTTGTGTAAACCCAGACGGATCGGTGTCAGAGATTAGCTTGGTTCGTGAATCATGAACTTGGATAATGCCTTGTAGATAAGCAGTGGTGGATGTTGTGTTTGCATTGCCCCGCTTATATCTATAAATTCTTTATTCTATTAGCTGCACAGTAAAAAATCTGGATGTAGAAAACGCATTCCAAAACAGTATTGTAATGAAACAGTTACGGCCACAACTTCTGTCAGTAGAGTTATCGAAAATTTATGAGCTCTTCTATATCGTTCTAGCGTGAAACACATTTACATCAACAGATTTATATAACGCGTGGCAGAAGTAGACGCCTAATATATTAACCGGTTTGCAGATATGAAGTGCGCTTAATGTTCTAATAAAAAAAAACATAACGTAAAAACGTAGCTCTTCCAGGAAACAAAAATAAACCTAAGAATTGTATATATAGAATTAAGATCAGTCTAAATAAGCAATTTATTTTTCTTTATGTTTTGCTTTCAATTTTTACGAGTGTACAAACGAATTCCGACAGGGAAAAGAATATTTCCCTTATTGTTAATACTGAAAACAACCTTTCTTGTACTTTGTAAGTTCTTTTACTAATATGAAAACGCCGAATCAATCGTTTTTACCACGATGATTTAATTTTATACGCAACTGTTTGTTGCTCAAACTTAATGCTTACTTAATGCGATATAACCTTTTGAACCATCAATATTTGAAAAGATTGGAATCAGTAATTAATGTAGGAAGTACAATTAAAAAAAGCAACGCCCAAAAAATTATCATCATTATTATGGCATCATATGCCTACGATTGGTAAGGTATATAAAAGAACGAATAAATGACAACATTTGTTATAAGAATTAATAATGACACACGTGATTATTCATCATATTGTCATATAATTTCCTACTTTATTTCGTTAAAAAATGTAAAGTATGCGTACAGATAAGCATCTATGTACACCACCGTTCAGTTAAGTTCGGACACTTAGTCAAAATATGTATAAAAAATGGAACCAAATTGAACTAAAAAATAAAATTTATTATTCCATTGTTATCCGTAACAGCTTATAAAACATCAAAGCAAAATGCAAAGTAATGGTATAACTTTTAAGGAATTTAGAAACATTTTTCATGTAAAGAAAGTCTCTTTTTGCGCGAAGAGGCTGCGATTATACTAAGCACTCAATCGACTAATTCGTTCCAAAACCCGGCTGGGTAGGTCATTCTATAGTTGGTGCAAAACATACCGCAAATTTTCTATTAACGCATCCTTCTATGGAGTTCAGAAATTGGATTGAGATCTGGAGCTGCGATGATTTGGTTTAAGTAATTGGTTTAAGTAATTGTCACACATTCCTGCTCTATGCTTGGGGTGGTTTTCAGGCATAAAAGCGAAATACTCTTCGAATTCGAATGAACTTCAATACTTTAGATGATATTAGATGGCTTGCAATATTTACTTATAGCTTTATTCTCTCATAATTCTTTTTATTACTATAGACCCTTTTGTTCCTTCGTAACAGAAACATCCCCAACTTAGTCCAGGATTCTTTCCTAGCTTTATGTTAGGTACAATTGATCCAATTCGGCGTACTGTATGTTTTTCTGGGGCTTTTCTCCTGTTATTTAAACACCAAAGATAGAATTGAAATTTGAAAAGGGAAATTATTATTAATTAGCAACACTCACTCACTTCACAAAACATACGTTCAATGAGATGCTTTTTGGCAAACAAAAGCATTTATGAATCTTTCCGAGTTTATAATAGCACATAAGAATTGTTCCCCTAAAGCTACATTGATCAAAATAATTAACGGATATTTCATAAAAGTGATATAAACTTAAAGAAAACTGCTTTCACGTACTTCTCAGTTGAAATAATTGTAAGCTAGTATCTGAAAACATAAAATATATAGGGAAATAAATAGCCATATAAAATCCTTGAAACAGGAACAACAAAATGAAGCTGATGAAAACAAACACAGAGAGGGAAGTGGGAATAGTTATGGACAGAAATGAAATAGAAAGTGTAGATACAGGAATTTTGCTATTCTGGGAAGTGTGCTAGAAAAGAATGGTGCTATAGAGAAAGAAATAACTGCCAGACTTAATAAAGCACAAAATACTTTTTATATGTTGAAGCGAGTACAGAGGTCAAAGAAACTGTCGTTAAACACAAAGCTGGGAATATTTAATACTAACGTTAAAAGTGTAATATTGAATGCATCAAACTTGAGCTTTAAAAAAAAGATATCGAACGAATTC
The DNA here is from genome assembly GCA_031763485.1 of Osmoderma eremita. Lineage (NCBI taxonomy): Eukaryota > Metazoa > Arthropoda > Insecta > Coleoptera > Scarabaeidae > Osmoderma > Osmoderma eremita. Next base: position 97,638 of record JARFOC010001328.1, read on the forward strand.
AGACATTTATAAACAAGTGCCTAAGAAGGATAGTTTGGCCCTAAAAATAACAAATGCAGGAAAAAGCAAGAAACTATAGCAAACGCGACAAAGCAAAGGAAATGGAGGTTTATTAGTTACACACTCAGAAAAGACAAAAAAGAGATAGTCAGACAATTGAGTACATTCAAAAACGAAAACAAGGCAGACCAGCGGAAATGTGGAGAATAAGAGTTAAGAAAGAATTAGAAGAAGAAAACAAAACTTGGAAACAAGCCAAAACATTGGCAAGAGATACATAAGAATGGAAGAAGCTTATAAAGGCCCTATGTTCCGATCGAAACCAAAAGGATTAAAGTAAAGTAAGTAAGTACCTGAACACATTATTATGGTTTAGAATCCCAAGCGTATCCATTTGATGTTCCATTTGATTTCCATCTGGGGAATTGACTGATCAGTCCATTCTCTCCATACCAAACTCATGAAGCCAGTTGTGATGCTTGCTAGATTCGGACAATAGGTCCCAGAATTGCATCCAGATATCTCTGGCGAGTAAGAGCTCTATTTTCTTTGAAATAAAAGTCGATGTGCCATCCTGTGCTTACCCCATTAATTATTACACCGATTGATGTTCACATCCTACGGGCTCTTGTTTGCTCTGCGGTAAGAAGAATACAAACCAACAGTTTTCGGGCATACAAATCAGAGTTATGCAAGCGATTTCTTGGTGTTTGCGTTGATACTAGCCTTCAAGTGGCAGCAGTAAATAAGCTGGGTTACATTAAGAGTGCGATTTCTACGTGACAGCTGTGAGAGATGTCGATCATTTCTTGGTTTTGTTGATGTTGGCTCTTATCTTCGTCGAATATTCCCAATTTCCAAAAAGCGATTTCGAAATTCCGAAAACTTTGGTTCACTTCAAAGTCTTCAACAATACTTTGTACTATTCCGGTATTTCCGAATCGACAGCTCGTGGTGTTTTAAGAATTTTTATTGTGTATTCGAAGTCCACTGAGCAGTCGTCCATGTAAGTGACTTAACTTCGAATTGCTTTCTTATTAACAGGTTTATATTGCACGCAAGAACAAACTTCAACTATTTGATATTACGTCAACGGGAAACACTGTTACTTTAATTGAGATGTTATTTATTAGATGTATTGGTTAGATCTCTAGTATTCAGGATGACAATGCGTTATTACAATTAACGTTAAAATTACATAAAATATATTGTACATATTTTCAGGCTTAGATAGAAAGAAACAAAGTTATTTTCTCTGGTGTACAGATTAATTTTGTTTTATTAAAGCAGTCAAGATATTAACCTACTTAGTGTAATACAAACATAAAAATGAAGAAAATAGTGTCATCCATTATAACAGAACCTACATGTATGTATTGCTATGTAAGTCCACACACAGGAAAGTACGAGTGATAAAGAGATAAATTGATAGTATGCAGTGCAATCCGTTTTATATGTTATTGTATCATATGTATGTAAGTTATAAAAAAATAATGTGGTTTTGTGGGTCCATGCATGAATATAAAACAATATACAAATTAAACAAATATATAAATTGACATTATTTTCTTTTTATCCATTTTGGCACTTCGAGTTATACCACAATCAACCAAACCCAAAAAAGGTAAGCCAATAAATAATTTCAGGAGTGTAATTCTATCCATATCAGACTAACCATAGCCATTAAACAAATATGGCATATTGCGCTGAGTTTATACCATCTTCCAAGGATGTGTAATTTCCGCAACAGCAATTCCAAAAATATGTAGAAGAGATAGTAATGAATGACGTCATTATTCATTTGCCAAGGACCCATGATATCATGACAATCATTTGCAAATATAAAAACAAAATCATAGATTATGTGAGACCGTCAATGGTTGTACAGATAGTGCGAAAATTACTGCAAGATGATATAGATTATTTGAAACATTCAAACCCTAAACATATTTAAAAAATGGAACATATAACACGAAGTAAGTTATATTTCGTTGATTGGTCAAGTCTCCAATGCAGAGAGGTCTCTCACGTGCCTTAACACTGCCTTGAGGCCTATTGTATTACTCTGCATTCGGTTGTTTCCTGAATACCCGAACAGATCTACCCCGCTGACAAGGTTTGGTAGTGTGTGCGTCAAATCCTTTTCCGGTATGCCCCGCAGTGTGTCTATTGCGTCTGATAGGCGCGATAGCTTAATGCATAGCAATAAGCACACTGTTCGGATTACTCCTCCCGCACAAGTATTAATTAATTCGGGACGACACGTGTTTCGGGAATACGTGGATTCCCATCATGTGTCGTTCCGAATTAATTAATACTTGTGCGGAAAGAGTAATCCGAACAGTGTGTTTATTGTGCTACCCCACAGTCCTTGCTATCTTTACTAATGCGTAGCATTCAAAAATAATGTGAGAGGTTGTTTCCTCCTCTTCATTGCACAATGTACACAAAGATTCTTCTCTGTAGACTCCCATTCTGTATAGGTGTTTCCCTGGGTTGCGTTGCCCAGTAAGTAGACACGTCAACTATTACTACACTAAAATAATTAAAAACAAGTGGGTATTAAGACTGAACAAACCCTTTTAAGATCAGTAACAAACGAGATTGTGTAACACATTAATCATCTTAATACTGATACGAAATTTGTTTAATAATACTCCTGAGAGAAGATTAATTTGGTACTGCCCACAAAAGGTATTATTTATGGAATTTACTTTAAGTTTTTCTACGGAATACAATATCATTCGCGACATTCACTAAACTCTATTATGGAAACTTCCTATTGTTTATATACACGTTATCTATCAACGATCCCATTTGATCTCGATAATCAAAGTGTTTATGATGCGTGCCTATGTAGCATTAATGCTCAATACACACAGCACGGTAACACTTAGCGACTTTTAATAGTTATCACGATGACGATTACATATCTCGAAATTTCTCATCACTGACGATTGAATCGGTGGATTTAGGATAATTTCTGACGGTATATAATTCGAGCGCGACAGTTTGTACAACATTTATTATATGTATGTATATCAGCATAGACAGATACGCACTTACAATAGGAAACGAAGCGTTTAACAAGCTGATTAACAGAATTGACCGAAATTGATACGACAATAAAATACCGGTGTGCATTTAACAAATGCTAAGATTTACGTATCCATGCAAGCAGTGATCTGGGAATTATGGATAGTGTTGGTTACGCCCTAAACTTGATTATACTGCAAATTTTATGGAGAATAAATGTATTTTACGATAAATATTTTGGAGGAGAAGAGAGGTAACTACTTTTTTTTTATTATTTACTTCATAAATATACAATCTTCTAGTTCTTATTACATTATTACATATTTATTTTTTTTAATTTACAAATTTCTTTCTAATTTGTCAATTGCTCAAATAGAAATGTTATAATCATAATATTTGACAATTAAATATAATTAAAGTTGACTTGTCTATTATTTTTATTTTAGCACCAATGCGTTATTACCAGGAACTACCGTAAATTCAGTACGGAAAATGCAGAAACAAAGCCTAAATTTTAATCCTTCGCAACACCGTTTCAATTATATTGGACAACTTAAACGAATGACTCCAGTAGAAGAAGAAATATTAAAATATTCCTGCGCTAAAGGATGCAGTAATGGAAGCACCTTTTCTGAAAAACTTAGAGACTACGAGGATGAGACTCATATTCCTAGGTCTATGTTTACTGCTATGTGGATCGATTCATGCATGAGGTAGTATTTTTCGGGATGTGAAAGATTGGAACTGAGTCGAATATTAAATATGATCTGTGATGACATTTGACGCATTACAGTATATATGTAGAAAGGAGAATAATTTTCATGAATAACGCTTATATGTGATAATTTTTTATGATATACCTATATGTATATCATGCGAATTATATAAGTAAATAATAATGTATAGAAATTATAGAACTGACTGATTATATTATTTTGTAAATAAAAGATTTATTAACAATTTTTATTCCTGGAAATTATAATGTCTATACTTTGTTCACCGAACAGATGGAGTGGTCACGCGATGGTCATGCCTCGTGCACGAACGAAGCGGGTTTTACACTGGAATACAGAAAAATAGTTATTTCCATCCAGCTATGACTATTTGTAACCTATTTCGGAAACATATTCGTCTTCATAATGAAAAGTAAACTTTCATTTTATGTTTTTGGTGTCTATTGCAATCTGATTTTTATTTTAAGGTGGAAGAAATAAATAATAATGTATAAGATGGCGTAGGTGGAAAATATTCAACTGTGATCGGCTCAAAAGAATATAATTTCGCTTAGTAAAACGGTGTTCAATTTGTTATTTAAAAAGTCCTTGTGCCGTAACAAAAAGAAATCACAGGTTTTATTTTATTTAGAAGAAAATTTAGAAGAACACATTGTTCGGATTACCCCTCCCGCACAAAGTATTAATTAATTCGGGACGACACGTGTTTCGGGAATACGTGGATTCCCAT